>OY796883.1:19715181-19856617 GCA_963680785.1 Diplosoma virens
AAGAAATAGTCTACGGTTTATGGAGAACATTAGAGGAGAATTACTAAAGAATTCCGTAATTGACTTTGAATCTATTTTAAAATATGTAGAGTTTACAGCTAATAAACTCTATAACACACTAATAAAGCATTATAAAGAGAAAATTGCAAAATTGAAGCAAGGTTTTAAACAGAAGTACGACGGGATGAAAAATTCAAATAAAAAAATAATCAATGGTAACATAAGAAACAAAGATAATTGGGTTGTTAACCTTTCTAATAAAAATTTATCAGAAGATCAAAGAAAAGTGTTATTATTAGGTTTAAATTTTTCGGTCTCACAGGATTATATTCCAAAAACTGAAATATTGGCTAATATTGAAAAAGGTATAAAGAACTTACCTGATAATACATCTTCTATAATAAGAAGCAAAGTTGTGGATATATTAAACAAGAAACACAAGAGTATTCCAAATTTATCGATTAAAGAGAAAAAGGCATTAAAAAATTTACGAGATGATACAAATATTGTGATTACAAAAGCAGATAAAGGTAAACTGTACAGTTATTATTGATAAAGATAAATACGAAGAAAAAATTTTTAAATTGTTAAACGATAAAGATACGTATGTTTTAATAAAAAATGATTTAACGAAAAATATTGAACGAAAACTAAATAAATTTATTTTTGACTTATATAAAATTGATCGTTTATCTCAAAAAGAATATTTTTATTTGCGAAGTACTGATGCTATTGCGCCACGCATTTATGGGTTACCAAAGATTCATAAACCGGACTGGCCCCTTCGACCGATTGTTTCTTTTATTAATTCACCTCTATATAAACTTTCCAAATTTATGGCGAAAATATTAACACCTTTAATAAATTCCAATAATTTATCAATAAAAAATTCATTCGAATTGATCGATAGAATATCTAACCTTAAAATTAATGATAACGATTTGATGCTTTCTTTCGATGTTGTGTCTTTATTTACTAAAATTCCTGTACATATAGCTAAATCAGTTATTTTTGATCGTTTGAAATGTGATAGCGAATTAAAAATTAGATGTAAATTAAATATCAACGAAATTATGAATGCTTTAGATTTATGTTTAGACAACACTTATTTATGTTTTCGTAAGAAATTTTATCGTCAAATTTTTGGTGTTGCGATGGGTTCACCTATCTCCATCATTGTGGCTAATTTACTAGTTATGGAATCTATTGAGAATAAAATGCTAAAAAATTTTGCATCCCCACCTCGCATTTGGTTACGTTACATTGATGATACTTTTGTTGTGCTAAAGAAAACCGAAGTGATATCTTTTCATAAATTTATAAATAATATTGAAGAAAGTATTAAATTTACGGTCGAACAAGAAGTTGATAATGCTATTCCGTTTTTAGATGTGTTAATAATTCGTAAAAATGGTCAACTAACTACAAAAGCCTACAGAAAACCTACACATACAACTAGATATTTAAGTTTTAATTCATGTCATAATTTTTCTCAAAAAGTTGGTTTGGTTAAAACATTATTGTTTCGCGCTAAATCTAAATTAATTACAAATTATCGAGATAAAATCAATGAAGTTAAATTTATTTGTAATGCTTTACGTGATAATGATTACCCAGATTGGTTATTGAATAAAACGAAAAACGAAATTAAGCATAAAAAAAGTTAATAAAAGTGTTTGCATGAGTGAAAAAATATTTAACTATGTCGGTTTGCCATATATTAAAGGTTTGAGTGATGAAATGTCTAGAATTTTGAGAAAATTTAATATTAATGTGTATACTTACCCTTATAAAACAATTGGAAATATTTTACCAAAAATAAAAGACTTTGTGGATGATATATACTGTATAAGCGTGGTGCAATTTATAAAATTCCGTGTAAGGATTGTTCGAATGAATATGTTGGTGAAACGGGCAGATATTTTAATACTCGCTTATCGGAACGTAAACGTGATTTGAAACCGATTAATTTGGCTAAATTAAAAGAAGACGATTTAAATAAAAAGACTGCATTGGTTAAGCATTGTTTTAATTGTGAACATAGGATTGATTTTAGTAATTTTGAAATATTGAATTATAACATTGACTATGATAAACGAAAATTTTTAGAATCATTATATATTAATAATACAAAAAATTCAATAAATGATAAAGATCGTAATGTTTTTCCAAAAATATATAGCAATATAAAAAATCTCAACTAATGTGGGTTTTCAATCTGTTGAATTTGTTTATGTTGCACGAAGTATTTATTAAATTGTTATGTTTGTTCGCTTCTCACCTTGTGTTAGTTGGTTGGTGTTTTTAACTTCTTGGTTTTTAAATACGGTGCGCGTTGTGTTCTGCTTTTATCTGATGAAGTCCGCCCGATGTAACGGACGAAACGTCGTTGAGTTTTTCTTTAATAAATATATTACGCCTTCTGTATTTGTTGAAGTTTTACTTGCCTCTGATTCTACCAGAAGAACAAATGAATTTAAAAATAAAGTAATATCCCTGGTAACAATGTTTACATTAAAATGTTTTTTTTAAGATTTGTGTTTCGACAATCAGGAATAATTGCTCTGACTATTGAAGTCATTGAGCATTCTTTTGAAGAGCACCAGCAATTTGCAGTTATATATGTTTATACACTCAAATACATAATTTTTTAAACTAAATATCTTTTTATGTATTTGATAAACCAGACTTATTTTGTGCAACTGTCAACTTGCAAGAATGATTTTTGCTTAGTTAAATCTAAGTTAATACAAATATTTTTCCCTTAATAGGAAGTTAGATTTGGAGTTAGAGTCGGAATTTTAGAAATTCTAGGAGTTGGAGTCGGACTTGGAGTCGAAAGATCCGCAACCCTGGTAAATACATCAGTTATCCTCGTTCAGCCATGCAATTCTGCTTGGGCGCGTCTTATAACTTTACGGTTATATCTTCTATTACACTGAAATGTTGATCATAAATTTTTTATTTCTTCTATTTCCTGAATCCTTACTCCCGGTAGATTTAATTGAACGTTAATCATCTCATTCACAGCCATATATTGCGTTTTACTTCTCAATTTCATTCCCCTTTTTTTAAAAGTATTTCTCCACTTCTCCAAATTAGTTTGAACTGCTTTCCCGCTTTCACTACGTAACATAAAGTTATCTGCAAACATTATTCCCTGTGACGTCTCTCAGATACCATTTGTCTACGTATCCATCACGATAGCAAAGAGGAGTTTGAGTTTGAGTTTGAGTTTGAGTTTATTTCACCAAATAAAAATTCACGAAAGAAACAAAATGCAAAATAAAGAGTTGAGCTGGATGAAGAAATTGTTCATCCAGCTCAACTCTCTCCATCCCTCACTTCGCTTCACCTATGAAAAGGAATCTAATCACTCTCTCCCTTTCCTTGACGTGTTAGTAGAAAGGCATGATTCAGAATTTCTTACTTCAGTATACAGGAAACCTACCTTCACTGGCCAATATCTACGTTGGAACTCTTTTAGTCCACAGAAACGGAAAATCAATCTAATTGGTACTCTCGTTCACAGAGCTTTTATGATTTGTTCTAAAAGCAAACTGGACCAAGAACTTGGCAAAATTCGTTCAATTCTTTTGGAAAATGGCTACCCGGAACGTGTAATCAATTCGGCTTTCAAGCGAAAACTTCAACAAATAAATTCTAACCTGGTCCACACAGTAAAAAAGTGTCCTGTCTACCTACACATCCCATGGATTGGAAACGTTTCGATGAGGTTCGAAAAGCAGATTACGTCTGCTGTGAAACGCTGCTTTTTCTCTGTCGAACCACGTGTTATTTTCAACACCCGACAGCTCCTTCCAGCGATTAAGAAAGACGTGCTACCTTCCCATCATCACAGCAATGTTATTTACCAGTTTTTGTGCCACTGCGATAGTCGGTACGTTGGTCGCACGTCTCAACGGCTAGAAGAGCGAATTAAACAACACGTTCCTAAATCCATCACCAATCCTCGTACCTCGGCCAACCGCCAAAGTCTTTCCCGCTCTTGCAAAAACAACATACGCCCACAACAATTTCACGAATCCGCTATTGGTCAACATCTTCTTGACAACGCCCAATGTGCCCTCCATTACAGCAACGAAAAATTTTCTATTCTCGCTCGAGGTCGCTCTTCCTTTCACCTTTCTGCTCTTGAAGCGACTTTCATTAAATCTCTCAATCCTTTTCTGTGTAAGCAAAAAGAATTCGTATACTCTCTCAAAATTTCTTAACCTTTCTCTCATTGGTTGACTCTTTCAGCCAATGAGAACTCTACTTTCTTCCTTTATAAATTAGTTCGGTTTCAATTCTACTTCATTCTGACGATTTCCCCTGAAGAGTGTCAGATGAAAAGCTTTGGGAAGAAAAATCTTTTACTTCAAGCAATCTTCAAATTCTGTACCACCAAATGTTTAAAACAACCCAGTTATGCAAATAACAATCATATAAAATAAAACTGTGTGAAGGACAGAAAAATTTAAAAAATAAGATATCTTTTCCGAAGATCGATGCAAAAAAATCAAGCAAAGTATTAGTTTAACGTGATTTTAATAAACTTTTCCTAAAAATACATCTTGATGGAGCATTTTTCTGTTGCTAGATTGTACTAAAATATTTTAACCTCTCATATTATATTGTTGGGGCACGTGGCTTGTTTTTAAACAAGAAAACTTAAAAACATTTTAAAACTAAAAAAAAAGTTCAAAACTTTTTTACTGGACTAAAGGCATTAAAATACTATGATTTTGACTAAATATAAATCAAAAAAATTATAACAACGTTCAAGCTCATATGGAAAAATACAGTACGATTGATGAAACAATAAGCATAAGATGAGCATGCTCGAAGTACGCATTCAGGATACCGAATTTGACAAGAACTTTATTTGTCACTTAAGCTGTTAAACCCCCTGAATGTAGCTATCCATCCATTACAGTGACTTTTATAAAGCTACAGCGGGTTCAACATTCTCTTTATGGTTTTTCCACGTTTTTCCTTTTATGCAAATCCTACTTCAATCTGGATTGCGCATCTTGTTTTGTTTGTTTCCGGTGTCCCCTCATAGACATTACCTATATTTTTTCAAATTAACGCTTCAACTCAACAATAGCAAAAGTCGCTTATTCTTTTCACTGTTATTTTACTCAGAAAAGAACAAAAAGTTGTGCACTAAAGTTGACTTAGTTTTTACTAATGACACAAGCTTTCGTAAGCAACAAAATTTTGTTTTGTTTTGATTGCATTATTATTTTTATTCCATTGCACCTGAAGAAGTGAGGAGTTGCTCACAAAAGCTTGTGCCATTAATAAAAACTAAATCAACTTTAGTGCACAATTTTTTGTTCTTTTCTGATGGATTTCTATAGTTGATACAGCTTTCCCAATTTTTATTCCTTCCACTCCTTCAATTTTATTTTACTGTTTGTTATTTCATGTACAATTTATCTAACTTCTTGACAAATTTATTATTCGCTTTGTTTTGAAATAAACAATTTTTAGTTATATTTTATTGTTTAGTTGCAAAAAGCACTTTTGTTGTGTTTCCAAAAAATTTAAGCACCTTCTTGGATTAAGATTTTGTTTGGAAAGTGCATCGATCTAACATAATAAAATAAATTAATTGGTTTTGTCATTTAAAAATTTTTTAAATCGAAAACAAAAATTAAATTGAATTAATCATCATTTGTAAAGCGGTCTCGGATACAGAAAAGCAAACTCCAATTGTATTACTGTACAGAAATTAATATGGCCTCTCTCTAGAACGGCATAGTCACGTCATTATTTATAGCGAACACGAGCAAATGTTTACGTAGTTGTAAATTACTGATTGTGGAACTCGGAAACGCCGTCGACCAAAGTCAAAGTGTGATAATACAAAATTTCACACAATAAAAAAGAAAAACACCGTACCATTGATAAAATAATAAGCATAAAGTGGACATACTAAAATGAACACATTTGGCATACGTAAATCGCGACTTTCTCCCTTTGGTTGCAAAAAATTTGTGAACACAAATTTGAAAATAAGGGTACAGAACTACGTTGTCAAAAATGATTGTACAACATGATAAATTAAATTATTATGCAAAAATTTTGAGCTACATTTTGAGACCTCTAAAATGCGATCAAAATCTAAAGTTATAAAATTTGATGTTAATTGGTTTATGCATAGGCTTACCATAGGTCCCAATTTTTAAGTGTTTTTCCCGGTGTCCCGCCTGGTTAACACTATGTCCCAATATTTCCGAATTTAAGTAAAGATTTTTTTTAGAGAACACTAATTTTAAGGGAGAAAATAAAAGAAATCCGAGACAGATTGAAAGCGAAGACCTTTCCTTTAGAGAACATTGTTTTTAGAAACGAACTTTTTTCTTTTAACGAACGTCCCAGTTTAACTCTTCGGAAATATGGTATGCTTACGTATGTGATATGTGTAAACATGAACTATAGAAGTGATGCAGCGTACGTGTTGCTTGTGAAAAAAAGGTACGTTAAATGTTTGTGAAAGTAATTTCTAATCTCCCCATTACGACAATTTGGAAACATCTATGAATTTTTAATAGAATATTAATGACATATCTTCCAGCAACTTCGCACATATTGCTGTACAGTATATTGTAAAAATTAAATTTAATTATAAATGGACGTAGCTTATAAAAAAAAAGAGCCCTGTGGTTGTCTGACTAATAATTTGCAGCAAAAATAAATAAATTCAAAATTATTGAAAAAGATATAGCATTACAAAATATTTAACGGAAAACATTTTTTCGAAAATAATCCCAAGTAACTTTTAATAAAATAATTTTAAACAAATTATTGTATGCTGGTGGTAAAAGTTTCTTATCACGATATTGTCTGGAATTGTTCGTTTGGGTCTTCGATATAGTACTTGATTGATTTACGATAATAGGAAGCTGTTGATTCCTATTCGTTTGGTTTGTTTGAAGTTGTAAAATTGCGGCAATGATGCGGCTATGTTGGGTATCATGATGACGGCTAAGTACTGAACAAAAAACAAAGATTAGCCACAACAATTTGCGTAAAAATTATTTTGCTTGATTTAAAATATAATATAGTCTCAAAAAGTAAATTTAAACATGCATATGAAAATTCATATCACAGCTATACTATAAGCAGGAACGTGAGGTCAGGAGAGGCAAGTAAGGCAGTGCCTCACCTGTGGAAATCAGCAAAAGAGAAATAAAATATTAAAGTCATAGTCCCGGCAAAGTAGATGCAACTTTCTATTAGTTGAAAAAAAATGAGTAAAAATTATATCATACTTATAATAATTTAATTAATTTTGCTTTTTAACCCTAATTTTTGACAGTTTAATCGTTTTATTTTTAGTGCTGTAATCATTTTGTTAAGTGATCTTGTCAACACATGCCATGACTTATTAAAATGACCTAACGACGCCATGCCGTGGTGTATTAAAATGACCCACCAGATAGAAATCTCCGCTCTACATAACTTTTTAAAAACTGATTGCAAAATATCTTACTTTGATTATGAAGACAATTGAGATAATTGCCATTGTGAACAGCAATAACACTTCCTACTTTTAGTATAAAAATATAAAATGTTCGGCCGTATTTTTAGTTGGCCATGATGCGTTCTACTTCTATAAAGTACGCCTAATTAAGAGTTTTTCATTTAATTTCTTTTTTTTAATTTTTTATCTCCATTTACTCTCCTGACTTACAGGAAAACGTTTTGAGGCGCTACACTTAGGAAACCATTAAGCAATTATCTCGATTTGCTTCCATGTATGCCAAAATATTTTATTGCAGTCCCGTTGAAATTTTTTATTTAGCTTTTTATTTTGAGATATGGCTGATATTTGGAGGTACTTGCAAAAACTGCCGAGCAAAACAAGCGCCGTAAAGTTTCTTTTCCAAGAACATAACAGAACGACGCGAGCACGTTTTAAATCACATCCATATCGATCACGTTCATCATAATTTGGCACTCTTAACCACTCGGCAATGCTTACGACTAATGCTTGATTGCATAAGTTGCAATCTGCAAACCATATTTTTGAAATATTTACTTGAATTAAAATCAACAAATTTAGAAATAGTTTATGAAATGATAATTAAAAATCTGAAAAATCTTCACAAATTATTTCAGTACCTAAGAAGCTCCATACTTTGCCTGCTTGTTTTGATTAAATTTTCTTGCAATGGATACGAGTTGAAATTTTCCCTATTCTTCAGCAGTTCTTGCAGAGTTTGTAAAATTGTATTACTGGCAACATTATGACTAAGGTTTATATATTGAATTGTGAGATCATAAACGAAAGTATAATTGATTTTTATTAATAAGACATACTTTTCTTTTTGTCTGTGATGTCAGGATTATTTTGGTTTGACTGAGACATACGTTGAAATAATATAACAACCAATAAACACTTTCACTTTTGTAATACAACAAGCAAACTTTTGGAAACCTTTTAAAATTAAATATAGCATTGAGTTAGCAAACACTTAAAAATCTACATGGCAGAAGGTTGTTGTAATACTAAATTATATTTTAACTCATTCTTCCTATACGCCATCACTGTGCGGTGATATTGATAAGATCAATCAAATCGAAAAATAAAATGTTTTTCAGTTAACTTGATTGAAATTAATTGCGCGGAATGCATTTGCTAGAAAATTTTCAATGAGTCACAAACTAGATTTGAAGACAAAAAAGATATTTCAAAGTTTTGATAAAAAAATTGGAATCAGAATTAATTACTATTATAGGCTTGCTTTTACATCTTTAAAATATTAAAATATAGACTATTGCACAATTAACACGTTTTTAATTTTAGCGACAAGAAAATGTCAGTTGATTTGTCTACTTAAAAGTTGTTTTCATCGAAACTCTAAAAGCTGTTTACTTATTTCTAAAAGCTGTTAAAATTTGTTTATGCTAAAGAATCGTCCATTTTTTACTCAATGGTATAAAAAGTTAAAGTCAAATTCGCCGCTCTATTCTGTCATTCAGTTGATTTTATAACAACTACAAATACAACATCGAACTCACTTTTCACGCAATTTCGGTTAATTTTTATGGCTAGTGTTGGCTGAAAATTTATTCGGTAAAAATTGTCCTTTTTTAATGCTACCCATTTCAGTAAAGAAGAGTGAAGCTCTTTTTATAAAAAAAACTGTTGTTTTGGTTTGTTCTACAATAGACTATAGACCTGGGGTGATTAGCTCGAGGGCAGCATTCATAAGTTGAATTTGTTGAATGGCCGCATTAAACAAATAAAGAACTTCCCTTTGACTTGTGACGTCACTCTGATAGGTAAAGACAAAAAAGAAATAGCCGCATTTTTAAATATAATATTGAATACTTGGCAGGCCGAATTTGGCTCGCGGACCGTAATTTTTCCACCATCGATATAAACTGTAGACTAGAGACTGCTACTTATAGACACGTGTCAAAAATATTTGATTTCATAGAAATAAAAATGTAAAAAGTGACGTAGAAAATTTATTAATTACTGAGTGCAATCAAAATTGAATTAAACTTTATCGAGTTTTGACCTTTGGTATTTTAAGCATGTTGATTAGTGTAATAGTAAATGACGCTTATTGTTTTTTTAAAAAATTAAATCTGCCTTTAGAAACTTTTTAGGGTAGATTCAAAATACTTCTATAAGATGAATTTTAACGAGGATTGATATTACCTTACAGTTAGCTTAATCTCAATGTTAATTAAAACGCTTTATCAATAACAACAGTCTGGCTCACGGCAGCATAGACCAGTGCTCAGCAAAGTTTTTGTGCCCGGGGCACATTTAGAAAAATTTTCAAAATTTGCAACACCTTTAAAACAGACTGAAAAACTTTTTTTTTGTGGTCTTCAAAATAACTTGAACTGTTTGTTTGCCCCTGAGTTATCAGGTTCCGCGTATAGATATAGATAACTAAATATAGTTTGATATATTTTATCAAATAAAAAAATTCACCAAACGTTTTTTTCTTAATTTAACTGTGAGCTGAAGCTGAGTTATCTGCATTCTTAAAATATATTAATTTACAAAATATAAAAATGTGTTTTTCCAAATTTTTAAATTATTCCAGTATTGACCTTGACAAACATACAAGATTGTATTTAGTTGTTTCAGTACTGACCGTGACGGTCATACATATATTCTAATTTTTTCGGCTTTTGTAGGTTATATTGGCCTTTTCTTTCAATACTTTTCTATGCTAATCACTTAAGTTATGTTCAACCTTTGTATTAACAATCAATTAAGTTTATAAAATATTGATGGTACAGGCATTGACTTCTCATAACGATAAAAGTAGGGGCTGGAATTTTTGCTTTTCTATTTGATTGTAAGTCACTCAGAAATTTTGCTATATTTTAAACCCTAAAAATCTTCTTACTCGACTATCAAAGAAAATACGAAGATCTTGCTTTAAACCTCCGTTATAAAAGTATAGTGTCTATAATAATTGCTGCTGTTTGTAGCAGAAATTCAGCTACCGCACAAACAGTTAGGCTATCTGGCCACAGCAAAAAGCATTTGCACGCAGTTTAGGTTAATGCTATTTTTTACAGTATTTGATAGTTTTTCAAATCGTTTTGCTTTTGCCTTGGCTTTGCTTAAATACGGCTCAAGTTTCATTTGTTCGATTTAATTTGAGATAGCCGCTTTCTTTTGTACGTATTTTTCCAAATCTCATTCTTTTGTCACACTTCCACCATCACTTTCTTTCAGTACAACGACAATTGATCGAACAACAATTGGTTTAATTTTGCAAGTCTTAGGCTTGATTCATTGTTATTTCAATTCAGGTTTATGAACATCAGAGGACAACTATGAAAAGCTGTGATGCCATATTTCCCCGTTGCGCAGTTTCGATCAACTCTCTGGTCACGCTTTGTATCAGCTGATCATTTATCCGGTTTCTTCATTAGCTTAACTTTTTACTTTCCTTGATGTAAAATTATAAGTTCCTGCTAAGGTTATTTTATTTTTACTAGTTTAAAACTTATTTTCTATTGTTTTAGTAGCCGTTATGGAATAAATTTTAATCTTCTCTGATATTTACATTTGTATTCTGCATATTACTAAATTCTGGCAAATTGCATAATTACTGTATAAGTTGTTTGAATAGAAAAACTTTGATTAGACTTAAAAACCCTTAGTTTACACTTGTTTTTGTAGTTGAATAGTGTTTATCACATATTTAAAAACCGTTCGTTTCACATTCGTTTGTTATCTCTTGTGCTTTATCGTTTATTAATTATTGAAGTGAACAACAGTCTATAAGCGGTGTGAAATGTATACGTTAAATTACTGGAAAAATATAATTAAACAAAAAGAACGTATTGCGTTAAACTAAAAATTAATTTAGAGGTTTGGGGGGCTCCAAGACTCCAGGGTTGGATATCTTGATGTTTCTAAATAAATAAAATTGTTAAATAAAAAACATTTTAAATAAATAAAATTGTCGTTTGGTGTTTTGCTCCTTTTTTATTGAAATTAGTTGGGCTGCGTTGAGACAGGACATAAGAAGTAATATGTATGTCAATTGTATTAGATACCAACGAGTAAAGTGTTAGTCTCAAATTTATTACAGTGTTAGTGCAAGAATTATACGAAATTTAAAAATTTTATTTATTTAAAATGTTTTTTTTGATCTAAAATATTTGTTTGAGTGTATGCTTAAAAAAGATAAAAGTCAAAGTTTTTTTGCAGCTCTTGTTCTGGCATAAAACTGGCGTTGCATCTATGCAATGCTGAATCTTTATGTCAAACACTGTATAATCGATTCAAACGTACAACTGCATGCTTGTTTATTCATATACGACGCTCTTAGATAACATTTAGCAAAATAATTGAAATAAAAAATTTACTTTAAGATAAATTAAATGATTCGAACTATTTACGTCGTAAATTTTACGATATGATACAAGAAAAGAATGCTATATTTGGCTTAATTTTTAGCTGTTAATAAAATAGTTAGTTTGCTTCTTTTTGATACAGTTTCTCGTTATTTCGTTTCCCGAGTTCCAAATACTTCTGTCACAAACTTTGTTCGGGAATCCCAAAGGACCAGTTGAGCTAGGTAACCCGAATACCTGCGCTGAAACAAAGCTGTGTCTAAATTTTATTTTATTCCGGCTCAAGAAGTAGTTTTGCTATGAGCCTGACGGTTTATACAGTTGGTTAACGAAAGCTCGGATTGATTTCGTTGAAGATTCTTTTTCACAACAAACAGAGACCACTGTCTCTAATAACAACAAATGTATTACAAAATCACGACCGACGAAATTCTATTCCACGCTTTGCCAAACTGCAAAGCGAAATCAACACTATAACTCGACTCAATCAACACAAATAATTCTACCTCTGTAGAACAAAACTGCCAACCACTGGCACAAAATAAATTCAACAATTGTCCACCGACACAAAATCTAACGGTCCACCTCCTGTGGCCAAACAAAATCACCTTCGCTCGAGCCGCCACTCGAATCGCTTCAAATTACCTCACAACGATAATGATCATCATAATAATAATAATTTCTCGCTACGCATTGGCTTTATATAGAAAACAAAATCACGTGACGTAAACTTTCTCGTAAATTCAAGATTCAGCCAGAAACCTCTGGAGAGTTCGTTACGCGAATCAAGTGGAATATACGCGAATTTTCCAGTACAATGATGTTAGTCAAAAAAACATATTACGTCAATACAAAGAGGAGAAAAAAAAGAGAAAAGATACATGTATCGAGCCATATAACAAATTGTACGTATATCGCAGACAGCGCTCAAAGAGCCGCATTTATTCTCTTATGATAAAACTACGAACTGCTTTTAACGGGGATACACTACATCGTTATGATTAAAATTATGAATGAAGTGTGACATACGCCCCCCGCAAAGAAAAATATTATGCAATAATATTTTTAACAACACACACGAAATACAAATAATTTTACAAAACAAAACACGAAGTTATTCACACGAAAGTCTATACGATTATGCGGCTGAGATAGTCCGCCATAACGTTCTCCTTGCCGGCAATGTCTTTTACTACGAAGTCGTATCCCTGCAATGATAGAGACCACCGGAGTATACGATCGTTCTTGTAGCGGGCCGTGCTAAGGAAAGTCAGTGGCTTGTGGTCCGTTTGGAGGACGAACTTCTTTCCGGCCAGGAATAAGCGAAATTTACCAACTCCCCATATTATTGCCAAGCACTCCTTTTCAAGTGTAGAGTACTTTGTCTCCGCATTCGTCAACTTCTTGCTTGCGTACGCGACGGGGTGGAGTTTTCCCTCGTGCTCCTGCATCAGAACAGCTCCAATTCCGCTGTTGGATGCATCCGTGCGTAGAGTGAAATTTCGCGAATGGTCGGGCAGTCTTAATATGGGCCGCTTCAGGAGAGCCTCTCTCAGAGTGTTGAAAGCTTTCTCCTGAGCCTCACCCCATTTGACAAAGTTTGGCTGCCCCTTCTTCGTCAGGTCCGTCAACGGTGCCGCAATAATCGCAAACGAAGGAATATAGTCCCGATAGTACCCGAGCAACCCACAAAATGATCGGACTTCCTTCTTTGTGACTGGACGCTTCGCTCGCGCAATCTTCTCTAGATTGTCATCGTTCGGCGTGATCCAGTCGTATCCGACATCGTGACCTAAAAATTCTACCGTAGATGCCCCAAAAATACATTTTGAGGGACGAGCAGTGAGGTTGGCCTCACTTAGTCTTTTCAACAATTCTTCCAAAGTTCGCAGGTGTGTCTCCCAATCTCTGGAGAATACAATCAAATCATCGATATAGCTCTCAACGCCAGACATGCCTGAAAGCACTTCCCTCATCCCACGAACCAGTGTAGCACCAGAGTTCTTCATGCCAAAGGGCATTCGAAGAAATTCATACGTCCCATCCGGTGTCACAAACGCGGTCTTGAATATATCTTCTTCTGCTACGGGTATCTGCCAATATCCTTTACTGAGATCAATTTTCGAAAAGAACTTTGACTTCCCTAATTGTTGGAAAAGATCCTCCGAAGTCCTCATTGGCTCCGGATCCGAAATCGTTACTTTGTTCAATTTTCTGTAGTCGACGCAAATGCGATTCGAACCATCCTTTTTTTTCACAATAACCACCGGTGAAGCATACGGCGATGACGACTTCCTGATGACCCCCATATCTAACATCTCCTTTATTTCTTCTTTCAGTTCCTGCCGCAGTGCATACGGCAAAGGATAAGGTTTCAAGCGGACAGGCTCTTCATCTACCAAATTAATCCGGTGTTCAATCTTAGATGTTCTTCCCGGCACATCGGAGAAAACATCAGCATAATTTTCCATCAAGGCTTGCAGTTGTCGACTTTGGCTGTCGCCCAGTTCTGTGCCCAATTTGACATCGCTTACATCTTCCTTTTGTTTGTATGTTCCCAATTCTAACAACGAATCCTCGTCTATGCTGGGCATCTCTTCATCCATTAACATTTCCGCACCAGCTGACATCTTTAAATCTTCTTTCTCTATTTCGGTCTTCACTTCATCCTCTCGGGCATAATATTTCTTCAACATATTAGCGTGGTAATTCTTTTCTTTGTTTCCGACCAAAATTTTATAACCATTATCTCCCATCCTTTGGATAATTTCGTACGGTCCCTTCCATTGCATTAAAAGCTTATTATTGTTCGTTGGTAGCATTACCAAAACTTTGTCTCCTTTATTAAATAGTCGATCCTTCGTTTTCTTGTCGTAGTTCCTCTTGTATCTAGTCTGTTTCTTCGTTAGCTCCTCCTGAGCAAGTTTCATCGTTTCCTCCAGCCTCTCTCTCAACTCCAACACATATTGATAGCTGGTCTTCACTTCGGTTGATTTACTTTCACCTGTCCATAGTTCCTTCAGAATTGCCATAGGTCCTCGCACAGTGCGACCATATAAAAGTTCGAAGGGTGAAAACCCAGTGGGCGCTTGGGGAACCTCTCTATACGCGAACAAAAGTGGATTTATAAACCTATACCACTGCTTCGGTTGTTCAACACATAATCGCCTCAGCATCTTCTTCAGCGTACCATTAAATTTCTCAGTCAGACCATTGCAAATCGGATGATACGGTGTCGTCGTCAGCCTTCTGATCGACAATAATCTTGATACTTCTTGCATGCATTCCGACACAAATTGAGTCCCAAGATCACTCAATACTTCTTCCGGAATTCCAACTCGACTATATAGGTCTAAAAGTGCTTCTGCCACTGTCTCGGTGTCAATATTCTTCAGAGGCACGGCCTCTGGATAACGTGTCGCATAATCCACCAGAGTAAGAACATATCGGTGCCCCTTATCACTTGCCGGCATAATCGGGCCAATCAAATCCACCGCCACTCGCTTAAACGGCAAATCCATTAACGGCATTTTTCCCAGCGGAACTTTTGCTACTCTCCCTTTCGATACCGTTCTCTGGCACACATCACATGACCTGCAGAAACTCACCACATCCTGATGAATCCCAGGCCAATAAAAATTGGTCAGTATCCTATCTTCCGTCTTCTTGACACCCATATGTCCAGCCAACATCGTATCGTGAGCGATCTCCATCACCTTCTTCCTCAGATCTTTTGGCACTAAAATCTGCTTCAATTCCTTCTCTCCTACATCAATGTTTTTGGTGATGCGGTACAAAATTCCCTTCCTCTTTATATAGCTGATCTCTCTTCCGTTCTTGACCAAGGGCCCTTCCATCGTCACGTACTTTAACAAGGATGGGTCTTCCCCTTGAAGTTTGATGAGCTCATCCTTCGTCACAGCCATCTGATTCGTTGCCTCCGCAACTTTTAAAGGTTTTGACTCGGTGCTCCTTTTAGCTTGCGACCGAGTAACTGCTGCCGCCTCCACGCACCAAGTTTCATCAGGATCATCGGGTGCTC
Organism: Diplosoma virens; assembly: GCA_963680785.1. Taxonomy (NCBI): domain Eukaryota; kingdom Metazoa; phylum Chordata; class Ascidiacea; order Aplousobranchia; family Didemnidae; genus Diplosoma; species Diplosoma virens. The sequence goes on from OY796883.1 coordinate 19,731,083, forward strand.
TAGCTCCTGGAATATTTCCAATAATCAACGGATACAGCGGGTCTCTTAAGCACAAAGCTTCCACTGTTCCACTACAATAAGGCGTATTTATCTCTACATTTGCAAACGGGGCCTTCAGTAAAGTGCGCGCAACCGTCATTATATACCCCACCTTTCCTGTGAGCTGCTCTTCCGCGACCAACTCCCTCTTAACGATCACTCCGGAGCACCCAGTGTCTCTCAGAACGGTGACCGATTTGTTTCCGACCATTCCAATCGACGTAGGCATTTGATTACTTAAATTTTCGTCTAAACATGCGCCATTCAAAATTCCAATTTTTCGTCCATCTTTTAGCTCTAAATACTCTTGTGATTTTTGATCAATTTCTTTTCTTTCTTTACTTACACTTCGGTAATTTTCTTCTTTTTGTTTTTCATTTCCGATCTCACTAAAACTCTTTATAGGCACGGCGCAAGCAACCTTGTATGCTCTTTCCCGCGCACCAGCACCACCACGCGCTAATCGATTTCTTTCTTCGCATTGCATAAAAGTATGACCCGTTCCACCGCACCGGTAGCAATATCTTTTGGGGTTTCTCTCTTGAATCTTTGAGAAGCACTCACTTGCCCTGTGCCCGACTTTCCCGCAGTTAAAGCATTTTATATTTCCTTTCGTTGTAGGAGAGATATCCGGAATCTTGCCTTCCAATCTTGGCGCGCCGACACTCTTCTTAGCACTTACATCTCGGCTTGACAGCTTCCTGTTGTGCGCTGTCAAGTACTGCCCCGCACTCGCTGCCAATTCTCGGAGATCCTTATGCTTGCTCTCCATCAGATGTACCGACAATTCCTTCGGGCACGCGTTTATAAACTGCTCCTTAACCATTAGCTCGACAACACCTTCGAAGCTGCTTTCCATATCAGAAAGCTTTACCCACTGCGTGAAATAGTTTCTAAGCCTTACAATGAACTGGTCAGGGCTCTCAGCACCCTCTGGCTTGGCTTCTCTAAAACGTTGGCGATACCCTTTTTCCGTATAGTCGTATCGCTCTAGCAACGCTGCCTTCAATCGCTCGTAATCCAGAGCATCCTCCTGTGAAAGCCTGGAGTACACGCCCAAAGCTTCCCCCCTCAACAAAGCACTCAACTGAGTCGCCCAATTAGTCTGGGGCCAATTCGCAACCGTAGCATATCTTTCAAAGCGCAACAAATAGCTATCAAGGTCGTCTTTTCCGTCAACAAAATGAGGGAGATCAAGGGACTTTACCCCTCCAAAAGCACGTACGCCCCCCGCTTGGTTTGCTTCTCCAGCAGAGCGATCGGCTTCTCGTTCCAACCTCAGTCTTTCTAGTTCCATCTGCATTTTCCTCTCTTCAAACTCCATTCTTTTGAGCTCTAATTCTCGCTCCGATTCAAGTTTCAATCTTTCGAGTTCTAATTCTCGTTCTTTCTCCTTCTCTTCCAACATCGCTTGTCGTTCCTTTTCCTTCTCTTCCAACATCGCTTGTCGTTCCTTTTCCTTCTCTTCCTTTTCACATAGTCGGTTCCACTCGCTCTGGAAGAAATCGGCTTTTGCCTTTTCCGACATCTTCAAATGTTCCACACGAACTCTCAGTCTTTCGAACTCTTCCTCAATCGAACTATTCGCCATCTTCAAGCTGTAGACACGTGTTCAGCACTCTTAAACAAAAATCTAAATCTTCCCGGACGAGCCCCCAGATGTCACAAACTTTGTTCGGGAATCCCAAAGGACCAGTTGAGCTAGGTAACCCGAATACCTGCGCTGAAACAAAGCTGTGTCTAAATTTTATTTTATTCCGGCTCAAGAAGTAGTTTTGCTATGAGCCTGACGGTTTATACAGTTGGTTAACGAAAGCTCGGATTGATTTCGTTGAAGATTCTTTTTCACAACAAACAGAGACCACTGTCTCTAATAACAACAAATGTATTACAAAATCACGACCGACGAAATTCTATTCCACGCTTTGCCAAACTGCAAAGCGAAATCAACACTATAACTCGACTCAATCAACACAAATAATTCTACCTCTGTAGAACAAAACTGCCAACCACTGGCACAAAATAAATTCAACAATTGTCCACCGACACAAAATCTAACGGTCCACCTCCTGTGGCCAAACAAAATCACCTTCGCTCGAGCCGCCACTCGAATCGCTTCAAATTACCTCACAACGATAATGATCATCATAATAATAATAATTTCTCGCTACGCATCGGCTTTATATAGAAAACAAAATCACGTGACGTAAACTTTCTCGTAAATTCAAGATTCAGCCAGAAACCTCTGGAGAGTTCGTTACGCGAATCAAGTGGAATATACGCGAATTTTCCAGTACAATGATGTTAGTCAAAAAAACATATTACGTCAATACAAAGAGGAGAAAAAAAAGAGAAAAGATACATGTATCGAGCCATATAACAAATTGTACGTATATCGCAGACAGCGCTCAAAGAGCCGCATTTATTCTCTTATGATAAAACTACGAACTGCTTTTAACGAGGATACACTACATCGTTATGATTAAAATTATGAATGAAGTGTGATAACTTCTTACATTTTAAAATTCTTCATATTTTTGGGTTGTTCTTGTGGCGTTGGTGTTTCTTCTTTATCTGGAACATTACAAAATAGGGTGAAGGAAATATTATGACACTATAAAGTAATATTGCTATTTGTAATCAACATTGGTACCTCGTTCAAGAAATTAAGAGAAGCATTGTGTCTCGATTGCTATTGGGTGTTGTAGCATGGTCCCGCTAATGTACCAAAAATGATTTTTTTGCATTCTGTTCAGGAATACAAGAGGCTCTAATCCTTAGGTGTGTGTCGGGTAAATAAAAAAGAACAAACAAGTCACGGACAGACAAGGTTTGTTTAAAAAGTCATTTTGTCATTACCTTATTTAATCAATAAAGCAGTAGTGGAGTGATCGAGAAGGTAGGAGCGGTATATCAAAGTAAAAATTGATTCGATACGGTTCAACTCCTACTTTCGTATTCATTTATCTCTTTGAGTAACGCAGTTAACATAACTTGCAGTCTCAGCATGCAACTATAAATTGCAATCTTGTCATTTTAAAACAATTAATTATCGAAATAACGAACTTTCAACGGGAAAGCAATATGCTTGAAATCACCCAAAAACATTAAATTTCTTTTTAGCGTCACATTATATATTCTCAAGGGCTTCAGTAAAAAGATATTTGCAATTCAAAAAACAATAATCTTTTTAATTTTTTTTTTTTTTAACTAAAATCAACAAATTTAAAAATAGTTTATAAGCAAACCGAAAAATAATCGTTTATACGTAGGTTAACTTGATTGAAATAAAAAACTAAGCGTTTTGCCCTAAATTTAACACTTCCAATGTTGTTCAGCAAGTCAAAAAAATGATGATGATGACAATAATGATGATGATAACTTTATTCAAACCGGTGATTTGTCATACGTTTTATTGTTTAAGAGTAATTGGGAGTTTGATTACGTCAGCTGCAATTTAATAATTATTTATAGCAAAATCTACAAAACTATCAAAAACGTAGTTTTGACATTTTTTACTTAAAATAAAATCTACAAATTTGAAAAATGGCCAATAAAATAATAATAAAGATTTGACAAGTTTTTTCAACAAGTTTCTGTACGTATGAAGCATTATACTTTGCCTGTATCTTTTCATCGGAACCTTGAGGTTGATATGCGTGTTGAAATACTCCGCATTCTCAGGCAGGGGAGTTTGGCAAATTGAATCATCTACAACATTATGACACAAGGTTGGGATTTAATTGTGACATCATAAAAAACAGTATTATTGTTATTTATCAATCAGAAATACTCTGCCTTTGGTCAATGACGCGGGGATTATTTCGCTCTGACTGAAACATAATTTCGAATGAAATACCTATTAACACTTTTAATTTTGTTAAATCGTACAACAAACGAACTTCTTAAACCTTTTAAAAATAGTAGCATTACTCAGTTAGCACACATATAAAATATCTGCGTGTAAGAAAGTTTTATAGTAACATTAAATTATATTTTAACTTTTCCTGTCAAGATTCGACTGTGGTGGTGGTATTAAAAAAATTAATTAAATCGGACAGTCAACTTGATCAAAATTGAAAACTAAGCGTTTAGTAAAAGAGCAGATTACGTTCGTCAAAAGATTTTCAATAAGTAAAAAATCGGTTTTGCATAAAAAAAAAACAGATTTCATTATTATAGGCTTGCTTTTGCATGTTTAAAATAATAAAATATTAGCTATTAAACGATTAACACGTTTTCAATTTTAGCGACAAGAAAATATTATTTGAGTTTTTAACTTAAAAGTTGTTTTCATCAAAACTCTGAAAGTTGTTTTCTTTAGTGAAATAAAGTTTGTTTACTCTTATAGAATCCTCCGTATTTTTTTAATGGTATAAAAACTAAAAAAAAAAATCAGTGTCAGTTAGCTAATTTTAGAGCTTGTAATGACTATAAATGTAGAGACTATAAAAATAAATTTTTATGACGAGTTTTGACTAAAACCTACTCAGTAAAAACTCATCTTTTTTAAAACTGCCTCTTTTAGTAAAGAGTAGTGTATTACTTTTTACAAAAATCTGTCGTTGCATATTGCGCGATTAGACATGTGTTAAGAGCAGCAGTTTCTAAATTGGGCGCCGCGACGCTTTGGTGCGTCGCCAGAGGTAGCCATGAAAGCCGCGTAAATTTGTAAAAACTGTTGCGATTAACGAAGGAAGAAAAAGCTAAAAATCTAGAAAATATTTTATTGGCTGACTTTTTGAGTAAATAATTTAACTCATTATTGCTTTTACTGTTTATTTTATAGATACACAGCCATGGATCAATGAGCCACTGTTTGATAAAAATGTGTTTAAAGCAGCAAGCTCACAGCTTGCATTAAATTTTTAGTATCTTAGTAGATCCGTCATTTTCTGCGCATAGAATATGATTTAATAAAAAAGGGTGGCCAAAATTTTTTAAACATGAGCCGTGTAAAGTAAACTAATAATTTTTACAAACCGCAAATCTTTTAAATTGTAAATACGTAGGCAAAAAGTATAAATATAAATCAGTCTATTTATAAAATGATGTTAACATCTGTTGTGCAGTTGTCTTGTGCCTTTTTATGCTATATGTAACAACGATAAGAATTGCTACAAGAACCCCAAAAATGCTGCATGAGCAAGAAAAAAAACGACAAACAATATTTTAAAAGAAAAAGAAAGATCAAGAGATAGAACTCCAAAAATTAGAATTAGAACAAAGTAAAATGGAATTCAAGAAAAGAAAAATGCAGCTTGAAATGGAGAGGATAAAACTTAAGTGAAAGACAAATTGCTCTGGTAGAGAAGAAGGGGAAGCGAATCAGGCAGGGGGTGCTCGCTTCATTTTTGGAGGAGCAAGTACTTATCAATACTTATCCAATTCATTTTATTCATCAATAAAAGGCGGAAAGTCCCTTAACTTTCCGCCTTTTATTGATGAATAAAATGAATTGGATAAGTATTTGCTACGATCTGAAAAATATGCTACTGTGGAAAGCTTGCCTCAAGATAATCGGGCAACTAAATTGAACACGTTACTGGGAGGAAAAGTTTTGGATGTTTATTCTAGGCTCTCGCAGGAGGACGATTTAGACTACGGACGCCTGAAGGTGAGCTGCTTCAGCAATACAATTATACGGAACAGGGTTACCATGTTTTGGAGAGGCTAATTTTAAAAGTTCTGTGAACCTTGATCAGTTTATTGTGCGCCTCAGGAATTACTTTACTCTGTGGGTGAAATCATCTGACGTGGAAAGCACTTTCAAAGGTGTGGTTAGCTTTATGGTGAAAGAGCAATATATAAACTCTTGTTCTAGGGAGCTGTTTGTTTGTTTGCCCTATGAAAAGGAAACCTCAGAGCCTCAGGTAGTTGGTGGCAATTGCGGAACAGTATCTGATTGCCCACAACAACAAGCTGTCGAGTCGAGATTTTAACTTTAAGAAAAGTGTTTGCTCTTTAAGATCAGAAGTGAAAAATACAGACGCCTCTTTTGCAATGACAGGAGGTAGACATAAAAAGCTTTAACTGCCGGAAATTAGGACACAGGGCAAGTGAGTGCCTTTCGCGTGTGCAAAATTAAAATGCTAGAAAACTTTTCTGCCATCGGTGCGGAACATTGGTCATACTTTATTGCAGTACAAAAAAAGAAATCGATTGTTGCGTGGTGGCGCTAGTGCACACGAAATAACTTACAAGGTTGAATGCGCTTTGCTGGTCAAAAAATTAAATGCGATTGAAGTTTTTAAATCGAAAGATAAAAAACCTAAAATTATAAGCAAAAGCAAAGAAAACATTGGTCAAAACTTTGACGACTATTTGTAGTTAAAAGAGGGCAAGAAAATTCAAGTTTTGAATGGGGCATATTTAGAAGACAATTTAAATATTGGGATGCCTATTTCGTATGGATTAATTGAAAGTGAGCCAGTTACATTTTTAAGAGACAAAGATTATTTAAGTAATCCCGAAAAAGAATTAGGTGAAAGAAGAGCAGTTAACAGGCAAAATCGATATGTTATAACGGTCGCACGTACTTTATTAAAAGCATCTTTCCAAAAGTTGAAGTGAGCATGCCTTTTTTCAGTAGAACGGTGGAAGCTTTGCGTCTGAAAGATCCGTTGTATAAGCTTTATTAAGCATCGGAAATACTACTGGAGCAAGAGCCCCTAACGATTCGCGTGAAACCAGGTGCATGAAGGCGGCAGCAGTTAACCCCAGCACAAACTACTTGTTGGTTGAGCACTGAACTAAACGTTTGAAATTTGTGAAAGTCACGGAATAGTTGGCTTAAACAAAGGATAAACTTATCCAACTTTAGGAAGATGACTTGTCCCTGTTGAAGTATATAAAGAATTAAGAATTCTATTCACGCAAAACAAAAAGAAAACCAGTCACTTAAAACGGAAGGGGATTATGTATCGTCTCAGCGAAAAAGTTGATGCAGAAAAGAAGAGACTCAAGCAAACTTTAGGGCCGCAGGATTTAAAGAAAAAAGTTGACAAAGGTGGTGCATAATATGGTGCAAGCTGGTATCAAGATGGGCGTCAAGAAAACGGAAGATCATATTAACCAATTTTTATTGGCTAAAAATTTACCAGGACGTAGTGAGATTTGGCAGGTTGTGAAATCTGTGTCAGAGGACAGTATCAAAAGAGAGTTTGGTAAAAGCTCCGTTGCGCAAAATGCCGTTAATGGAAATGCCTTCTAAGTGTGTGGCAGTCAACTTAATTGGCCCGATTGCATCAGCAAGTGACAAGGGTACCTCTATGTGCTCACTCTTGTGGATTACGCAACACGCTACTCAGAGGTTGTCCCTTTCAAGAACATTGACATCAAAACTGTGGCGGAAGCGTTTTTGGATCTGTACAGCCTGGTCTGAATACCAGAGGAAGTATTAAATAATCTTGGAACTCAGTTTGCAGCAGATTGTATGCAGGAAATGTCAAGTTCGCTGTTGATCAGGAACTTGAGAACTACTCTTTATCACCCAATTTGCAATGGTTTACCTGAAAAGTTCAACGGCACACTGATGAAAATGTTGGGTACAGAAAGGTTCCTCAAGCGTCTACCCGCTTTTCACTGTTTGAACTTTTATATGCTCGTACTGTGCAAGGACCCATGATGATTTTAAAATGACTTTGGTCAGATGAGAGTGAATTCGCTGACGTCAAGACCAGTTATCAGTATGTGTTAGAACTGAGAGAATGACCAAAAAAAACGATGAAGCTGGATCAGAAAGAATTGAAAAAAAATCAAGTTAGATATGAAAAAAACTATGACAAGAAGACAAAGGATTGATTGTTTAGTGAAGGCAGCAAGGTTTTGGTCATGCTGCCAACCAATACTTTTGATGTAATGAAAAGAGCCGTATCAAATAAATTAGAAGATTGGGTATCGTGATTACAAAATTTTGGTTAGAAACAAGGAGAAAAATTATTATGCCAGTATACTGAAAAAGTATTATGTGCAACCAGAAGAAGTAGAAAACAAAAAGGAGTCAAATTTTTTTCTTGATCAAGAAAAATAAAATTTTCTTGACGAATCAGACTGGCTCTCGTTTTCTACATAAACAGGATCAGATCGTTCTTAGTTCATTTAAACGATTTCTCCCGAAAATGTCAGATGAAAAGCTTTCGAGAACCATGCCTCAGAGATCCAAAAAATGAGTCATCAAATCAAGATAATTAATACACATTTTCAAAAAATTTTCACAAATTAAAGTGAAAGACGACCTTTTTTTGTTGTCAATATTTTGAGCACGAGCATTCACAAAAATCGTGCCTTAAATTACATCGAAGATCCAAAAAAATAAAAATAACAGGTTTCTATTTTTGTTTTCGAAAACAATTTTTATGAATATGTTCACCGAATAATGTTTTGAGCAAAATGAAACAAAAAGGGTCCATGGGTTAAGAAAGGAACCCTTGACGTGATGTATAAATTACGAAGACCTAGTACTTTTGGTAGTGAAATTATAGTCAAGCAAAAAATTTGTCCATCGGTCTGCCACTCACCCTACCGGTACAAAATTAGCAAAAATGAAAAAAAACTGTGTTCATTTCATTACATTTTTTTGTTCTCGATCGCTATTAAATAATTCCCACAAAAAATCATAAATATTAGAAAAGATCAAGAAAAGAAAAAAGCAACACAACGTTAAACGTTAAAGCATGCATAAGTTAATTAAAAAGTGCAAGTATAAAACGGTAGAAAGCGTGGAAGCAACACCTTGATCAGTTAAAATATAAGAAATGAGAAAGAAAAAAGAAAAAAGAATCTAATATCCCCCAAAAAAATAATCAAACAAATTAGAAGATGGTATAACAAGTGCATGACTACTCTGCGTAATGATGATGGGTGGCACAGCTAGTCAAGATAGAAATTTAGCTCAACTGAGCAAGGTGAGTGTTTTGGCTTCAAACCGACGACGATTCTTATTTTAAAATGATTTATACACAAACTTCTAAATAGTGTTTGGCTTACGAGAGCGACCAATTTGTATTGGCTCATTACCGCAATACACGTGTACGATAATTTATCGCTTATTATTCTAACTCATTTGGCGCTTCTAATTAACTTCTTTCTTTTCAACCTTTTCCTTTTGAACTTAAATATTAAATAACGAAAGAAATTACTAATGTATAAATAGTGGACGCAAGAGAGAAAACATTCATTCATTTTAGTGGTAAAAAAATTTTGGCCGAAGTGTAACTATTCCTTCGAACTTCGGAATGGCCATCGTTAAACTTCTACGTTATTTTGACTCTCTACTTTCCTAAACTTCTATAAGTAACTTTTATTTGGCTTGTGTATTAATTTTCTCGTTGTAACTATTTACAATGATTTATATGTTATATATAAGATTACTAGTACAAAATAGAAATTGAAGTATTTGTAAATCAAGCTTGAAAAAGAGAGTTTCGCGATAAACTAACTAAACCCAAAACAGTGAGTAAAGATAAACCACCCATAAAAACCTCACCAGGTCAATAAACCTTTTCTAAATGCTTTTGGTAACTATACAAAGATTATTAAAGGAATTGAGTATAAAAAATAATTTTTTTAAAATTTACGTATAAACTTAGTTTAGTTGAATAGCTGTTAAAAAAGTGTTTTTAGGCTTACATGCAACACAAGAAAAATTAACCAGTAGCTAAATTTACTTCATGTTTCTTACTTTTGATAAACTCAAATGAAACTAGGCAGTAGCTTATAACGAAGATAAAGGACTAAATGTTACGAGATAAATTTACTGATAATTTTATAACTTTAACCTCAATTTTCGACAGTCTTTAAGCTTTAATACAAATTTCTAGCATACATCAATGCATGTTACTAGCAACTATCGTATATTTTAACTACAAAATCTGAAAGAATAAAAGGAGAAAAGCCTTTTTAAACTGAATTGCGAAATTATTGAAAACTGATTGCGAAATTCCTTACGTTGATTGCGAAAGCAATAGCAACGATTGCAATTGTGATGAAACATAACCCTGTTAACTTTTATATTATCATCGTATCTTTGAAAATAGTGTGACATCACACAAAAAATGCTAAGAAGAATTACGACATCGCCACGCGTAGTAACGCTTCATTAACCCCTTCACTGTCAATCGTGTCATATGACACAGAGTCATTTTGAGACACTGTACTACTAGTCCAAGGGTCGGCAACCTACGGCCTGCGGGCAAGATCGACCCGTGACATGTTCGCTAAATAAAAGAATAAAATTTATGCGGCAGTAAAACTGCGATACATCTAGTTATAGCAGAGGAGCAAATTTCCAGGTATAGAACAAGAACAGGGATCATTTTAAACTTACGAGACGCTGCCCCTTTTACGACTAAAATAATAGTAAAGACAAAAACAAGTCTTTACTTTAAACTTACGCCGTTGCAATAAAAGTTTTGGTACCTGGTAAAAAGTACGGCCCGCTATAACGTTATTATTTGATTTTTGGTCCGTGACATGCAAAAAGTTGCTGACCACTGTACAAGTCTTTGAAGTGAATAACCATTCAGTTTTAACGAAACCATCTTATTCTACTGCATCAATTACACAAGTCAACAAAATTTCAAAAATTTTTTCTTTCTCTTATGGAATTAGTCATTTCTTACAGATTTTTAAGCGCTGAATCCGAAAATGACAATAAAAACCTTCGATTAGTTCTCGTTTTTGAAATATTTTCAATTTTAGTTTTCTGCGAATGCATGCATTAACGCTAATGCAACAACAGAAACGCGCATAATCACAATCGCATTCTTTCAGCTTTCCTGCTGTAAGACAAGCCAGGTTGATCTCGAGCAAGAGTCCTAAAAAGCTTTATCTCTGGAAACTAATTTTTTAAGTGTTTTCTGACACAGCAGAATTCTCTCACTGGGAAGGGTTAAACAACGGCGCGTAGTAACGCTTCATTGAGCAGCGCCTCGAAGCAGACTTGAATAACTGAATAATTCTAGTTGTCTAATTTGAAAAATTAGAGAAAAATTTATGTAATTTTAATTCTAACCTTATTTGAGGAAAGCTTTTCTACTTTAATTTTAGTTTTAATCTAATTTTTCATTTTACTAAATACACTACTGTATAAAGCAAATTATCGATCAAATATTTTTAGCTTTTGTTGTGGAAATTGAATATTTAAAAGATTTTTAACACAAAAAAATATACATTGCAAGTATAGAATATTGTTAAATAAAGCTTTAAACTTAGATAGAAAATGGTTCAAAACAAAAAATGCAAAATATTGAAATAAAGCCATAAACTGAAATTGTTTAAAACTAAGAATTTTATGAAAATCAAATTACTTTCCCCGTGTATTTTTTAATTAAATTTTCTTTCAAGAGTGCAACAAATAAGTTAATATTTTAACTCTTATTAGCAGTTGCATTAACCAACTTGCCCTACAAAACATAATCTCTATTTCAAAAATTGCTAAACCTACTACAAAAAAACTAGAATTAACAGTCTTCTAAGTCAAAGTAGGCTAAAAAACTGCAAATGAATCAATCTAAAGCTGTAAAAATAAGTGAAAACTCTCAAATTAAATTGGTTTATGATGAACTCGTGTGGACTAAATTTAATGTTCTTGTGCTCCTAATAAACATGAAGCATTTAGTGATACAACAAAAAAATGTATTCCTTTTATGACATATGTATGTAAATTTTTAGTTGTTTATGTCATTTTTTTTTATTATACAAAAGGGTTAATGTATAGCTTTACACAAATACTATTAATGACAAAATTTTTTTTAACACTTAAAAAAATCAGAATTTAAATCAGAATTACCTTTTGTTTGATATATTTTGAATGTTAGAGTTTTTGCTGCTAAATTTCAACAATTTAAGATAATTTTATAACAATTTGAGAACTACCAAGAATAGTTTACATCGTACAACTGGCGTGCAATATTTGAATACTGAATAGATTATAATGTAGGCTACTGTTGTTTCAAATTTAAGTGATGTTCATTTTATTTTAATTGCTTTTTAAGCTGTCAAGGTGCTACCTTGAAGAAAGAAGGCATTCTTTTGCTTAAGGGGAGTCACTTTTACGACGCTTTTTAGGAGGGACTGGGTGCGACCCTTCCGTTTGCTCCATACTAATGCCATCACATAGGACTAGTGATTTTTTCCAATATTTTTGGCTTTGTTGAGACATTATGTATATTAAAATTTGGAAAAAATTCAGCAAAAATTTGAATACTTTTATTTATCAACCAATGTTGCATACCTACTAAATACTCTTCCAAAATATCCGATGAAAAAACAACGTCAGGAAACCAAATAATTACTATTTATTCAAGAACAATGCGATAGTATTTTATGAACAACACTCTTGTCACTTATCAAACAAATTCATTAAAAAATTGATTAATTAACCACTTCGAACGGGAACGTATATATACGTCATCACTATTTTAGCGTTTAAGGATGGGCGATGTATATGTACATCGCAGCGGTTGGCCAAAAGTATAGATGCCGTATATACACGTTTTGCTTTTTATTGAGTTTTTGAAATAAAGTTTGGCAAAACAAATCGCGGCGAAGCATCTTCGGTTGCCTAGCAACACAGAAAATCCTTGAGGATATTTGCTTTTTGCGCTGTTTATTGGCGTTCTTTGTGGACCATTGATTTGCAAGAAAGCTACTAATCTTGTCTCTTTTGTTAAGAAAGAAACTATACCAGATATCAATGTGATGTTTGTGGCATTGGTCTTTGTGTGGTTCCATGCTTTCGAGATTGCCACAAAACAAGGGTGGATTTATGGGGAGTTAAGGGTCTCGTCCTTCGGCAGAATTTATATGAACCAGTTATGATTTAATCTACTGTATCATTATTGTTATTAGTATCATCTTTGTTCATCTTTTTAACTTGCACGAGAACAGCCGAGGCGTTAAACTCAGGACAACTGTCACGTAATCATCCGAATCCACTTTTGGAGATGCCAAGATATTGCTATATCTGATTGATTGAAAATTTTCATTTGCTTTTTTACTTTGTATTCAGAGATATGACTGAAATTTAGAGCTGCTGGTAAGAACAAGCACAGAAAACTATTTTACTCAAGACTACAGAATAACGAGAATGGATTTTGAATCCCGACTGCGTCGATCGCTTTGCCATCAATACGGCGCTTTTACCTGTTAGGTCACGCTGCCGAAGCAATACGTTTTTGGACTATGCAACGGTGGGCAAATTGCGGCTCGCCGACCTTTCGTTTGCGGCTCTTCTAGCTAAACAATAATAACGAAAGTATTGTTATTCATAGTTGAATTTTGGTTAAACGAAGATTCTAAATAGGAACTAAGTCGGGTTATAGCGTGGAAATAAAGCATTTCTTTATTTGTTGTTGAGGACCATTTACACTACAGCAAAAGTTTGAGCAAAGCGAACGCTATCTTTCTTTCATTTATTTCTCGGCCGCCGAGACACGCTGGTAACATTAGAATAAAAGAAACAAAGATAGTCTTCGCTTCTCTCACATTCGCTTCTCGGTAAGGAAATTTGTAAAATCATAATATCGTGCAAGTCTGAAGGCTCGTTTCCACTACAAGCGAGGAATAGAGCATTCTTTGTTTCTTTTATTGATCTTTCCGCGCTTAAAATTGAAGCGAGCGCTAGGCAAAGCAAAAAAATTTGTAGTCAAATCTAATCTGATAAACAAGTACTTATAAATTTGTTGACTGCATACTTTTTACGCTACTAATTTCAAACAATTATAAAAATAAACCTTTCTGCAGGAAAATTGTAATCGCAGAAAAATACCGTCTCGAAGTGGTTAAATATCAATTACACAGTACAAATTATTCACGTTAAAAAAGGCTGCAAAACAATTTTCTCTGTTTATTCAAGTTTCTTTCTGTAGATCCAAAGCATTTTTTCAGTCTTTCCGCAACATGCTTTCTTTTATTTCTGGGGCTCCACTTATTTCATAACCCGAAAAATTCATTATATTTTTGGGTAGTTTTTGTTGAGGTGCTTGTGTTGGTTCATCTGCAACAAATGATATATGTTTTTGACTATCATCAGTCCTTATCACAGTATCTAAAATTGTTTAAAATCATATAAAAATTTTTTAACAATAAACGACAATTACAATCAATTAAAATTTTTATATATTTTTTTATATATTTTAATTGATTGTAATTGTCGTTTATGGTTAAAAAATTTTTAGATGATTTTAAACAATTTTAGATGCTTTGATAAGGACTGATAATAGTCGAAAACGTTCAGCTTTTTAATAAAAAATTTTACAAACTAAATGAAATGTTTAATTTTGCTTGCTATAATTTTTAAGTGGATTTTAAAAATTACCTCTCTTCCTAAATTAAATGATATATGATAAAAGAAAATATTGTTTTGCTATAAAGGAAAGTATAATTGCGATTTAATATGGAGACATACTCTGCCTTTGCTTAGTGACGTCAAGCTTAATTTGGTTTGACTGAGACATGATTTGAAATGTAGCACACAATAAACAGTTTAATTTTATAATACAACAAGCAAATTTTTGTAGACCTTCAAACGATGAAATGTAACAGGTAAATCAAAACTTAAAATATCTTTATTATTTAAAGTTTTATTGTAACCATAAATCATATTTTGTTTGTCTGATTCATTCAACCTCAATGCGAGTGCGACTCGTGCTAAAATATTCGTTTCAATAAAAATATAATCATTTCACTTGATTAAAGTAAAAAAACTAGCGTTTGATCAATTATTAAAGGGCACAACACGATTTTTTAATTGGTAACAACTTCGTTTTGAACTACAAAAAACATGGTTCTAAATTTTTATAGAAACAGCCCAAATCAAATTCGTTTATTGGCCTGCTCTTACTTTTTTGTAATAAAGAAATATGACATAAATTTAACGACTAACACATTTTTATTTAAAAAAACAAAAAGATTCTTAGTTAATTCGGCAACTTTAAAACTTGTTTTTATAAAAAATCTAAAACTTGTTTTTTATGAAATAAATTTGTTTACTTATCGAGGATTGCCCATTTCTGACGCCCTAACTTGCAAATCTAATCAAGCTACAATTTTTTTTTATTTTTTTTATATCTATATTTATCCTCCTGACTCGTAGGAAAGCGACGGAGGCGCTAATACATAGGGTAAGCAATTGTCCCGACCTGCTTCCGGAGATGCCAAGATATTGCTGTCCGCTAGTAATTTAGTAGAGATATTACTGTAATTTAGAACTGCTTGCCAAAACCACCAAGCAGGGGAAAGTAGCCTAAAGTGTCTTTCCCAAGGACATAACAGAATGGCGCAAGTAAGTTTTAAACCGAGACCATGTTGATCATCAGCCCGGTGCTTTGACCACTCAACCACGCTACCGACTTACAAAATCAAACAATTAGTATGCCTGGCTATAAACGTCATTTCATAGCTGATTTCACAGTTCTTAAAGGCTACGCAGGACGTCCTAAGCTTGACTGAGACTCTCCCGGTTGTCAGAATATTATTTCCAAGAAAACGTGGAATCCACATAGTTGCAGGTTTGAGCAGCTCAAATAGTCTCAATAGTAAAATATATTCTTTGGGTCAGCTTCACTCTCCTGAGGGCTCTAAATTTAAACCTTACCCAGCAAAGCCAGAATAATTATTTGGAGATAAGTAAAATCTACGAAAAAGACAAATGATCTGCGGTTCATATCGCTAAATACGTGGAAGCCCGAACAGAAGACCCTAATGTCACACTTCATTCATAATAATTTTAATCATAACAGTATAGTTTATTCCCGTTAAAAGCAATTCGTAGTTTTATTATGAATAATAATTGCTTCGCCTTGGAGCGCTGCTCTAGTATTATGTGATATAATATGTCCGATTCGCTTTCTATTGCGTGTTGCAGGTATCTTTTTTTCTCTTTTCGCCCGAAAGTAATGACCTAATATGTTTTTGTCCAAGCTTTGCTATCTCGAAGGCAGTGAAATGTTCTGGCGCATTCTAGCGTAGCGTTCTCTCCAGGGATTTTGAGTTAAGTCCCGCATATACGAGAAAATTTGTCGGCACGTGACTTTTATCTATATATTACGCTCGCTAAATTGCAATAAAACATACGAAAAAGAGAAAGCGGACAACGACGACGAAAGAGAGACGAAGACGAAGAGGAGAGAAAAGAGTTAAACGTTGGTTTTGGGCATAGAGCGCATGCAAAGGATTCTTTAATCGTATTATAGTGACAAGTGTTAAATATTTTTTACGCCAGTGTTTTGGAGTTTCGTTCTACGAAGGTAGAATCATTTGTGGTGATCGAATTAAGTCGCATCGCCGATTTTCGCTTTGCAGTTTGGCAAAACACGGAAGAAAATTTTCGTCAGTCGTGAGTCGTAAATCTTATAATAAATTTGTTTCAGTTAAAGACAGTGATCTCTGTTTGTTTATGAAGAAGAGTCTTTAACGAAACCAATTCGAGCTTTTGTTTAAACCAACTGTATAAAAGCTTCAGGTTCATAGCAGACTATTTTTTGAGCCCGAATAAAATAAAATTTAGACACAGCTTTGTTTCAGCGCAGGTATTCGGATTACCTAGCTCAACTGGTCCTTTAGGATTCCCGAACAAAGTCTGTGACACCCAAGAACAAGCAACAAAAATCCAAAACTAAGAACGGTTTCTAAAAGTTTGAGAAATAATTTTATAATCGTATAAATAACTTCAACATAAGGTTTATCTTATTGAACATGTAGACCAGGGCTTCTCAAACGTTTTTGTTCTGCGACCCCATTTTAAACCCACGGCAATTTTTGCGACTTTTTTGAAATTCGCGGGACATTTAGAGATTTCTTAATTTTTGTCCCCAAATTTAGCTGTTCTCTAAAAAAAAGATCTTCAATCAGACTCTAGCTCCGATTTGTCAACTTTTTTGCCAAAATTCTTTGATTTATCGATTACAAGTGTAATAACCATAATTTTTTCAAAGAGTTTCGCAGCACTACTGGGATTTTCAAAGGTTTGCAACACAAAGCACAAAAAGCCAATTTGTTTCGCGACGCCAAAATGTTTTTACGCAACCTCATTTGGGATCGCGACCCAAAGTTTGAAAAGCCCTGATCTACTGTAGACCAGGGTTTCTCAAACTGTTTTGTTCTGCGATACCATTTTAAACCTGTGTTCTCTATAAAAAAGTCTTCACTTAGAATCAACCTCCGATTTGTCGATTTTTGTCCCCAAATTCTCTGATTTATCGATTATAATGGCAATAGCTGCCGCAGGTTGTACATCGCTAGATAAATTTTTTCAAAAAGTTTCGCGGCATTACTGGAATTCCCAAAGTTTTGCGGCACAAAGCACAAAAAACCAATTTGTTTCCCGACCCCCAAGTCGCGACCCCAAATAGGAACCCCCAGATGCATTTTGAGAAGCCCGTCTCAATCAAAATAATGGTTTTATAAATATTTTTCAAATTGCTGGGGACTTAATTTACAAACAAAACAAATGGATGTGTATGTAAAACCATGACAAAATGAAGCAATAACAATTTATGGCAGCATAAACAACCGAAAGTGAATTTAAACTAAACAAATACATCAATGATCTCTGCAAAAGCTAACAGATTTACGTTCGAAAGGAAATGTATCGAAGAAAATCCAATGAAAAAAGCCTGGACATCTACGTCACGTTAACAAAGTGATTCCACTGGAAATGTAATACTGTAGAACAGTTGTTCTCAACCGCCGGTTCGCAACAATTTATTTTAATTTTACTCTTTAAGGAGGCCCTATGAGTTCAGAACTAGAACAATGTCAGAAGAATATTAACAGTAATTATTGATTTTCCTTAATAATTAAATGCAAAATCAAGACTTAGATTGGGGAAAAAGTATATGGTTGTGTACTGACCAAGCTGCCAGCATGGCTGGTTATCATTCGATTGCAACCGCAAAAATAAAAATTTGCAAACAAAAATCTACATTGCATGTAACGCTGTGAACATATAGCTTCCCAGAAACTGTCACCTGAATTAAATGACATTATGATCCGACCAGTTACGATTATCAATTACTCGTGACCAAGTATTGCATTTAAGGCTTTTTGAGACACTGTGTGTGAGTATGATTGCGCAAAATGGCCATCTCGTCTTTCATGCAGAAGTGATATGGCTTTGGAGAGGACGTGTTCTTATATACGTCTTTTTGAGTTGAGGAAAGAAGAAAATCAGTTTTTACGTGAATGAACATTCCCATTAGAAGAATTTTTGTCCGATAAAATGTGCATAAGTAAACATGCATATTTAGCAAATATATTCAGCCGCTTGAATGACCTCAATAGCTCCCCTTAAGGTTATTGTATCAATATATTTACAGTGTGCAATAAAACTAATGGTTTCAAAAAAACTGGTGAAGAAAAAGCATGAAAATGAATTAAAAAATCAGTCTCTAGTTATTGAGAGGAATGGTCCCAAACTATCCTTCAACTGAGTTAAAACAGTCATCCAAAAAGATTAAGCAGGAAAAGACAAGAATTGTACGAAGTAACTTTTTTGGAAATTTGGAATTGCAACTAAAAATCTGCAATTTTAAATCTAATTATGAGCAGTAAAGATGGAAAGTACCAGCATTGTCATGAAAGAAACAATCAAAAATCAGTACTAATCAAAAAAGAAAATTTCGAAAGCTTGGTTTTGAAGAAATTATATCAAAGAGTACCTTGTACCTTCTTGTAAATTTTCTACCCCACTGTGTCCCCCCCGCTTCTGGTGCCCCTGACTTTGCCATTCAAAAACTTCAATGGAGCCACGTTTACTACGTATTATATCAAGAAGACAGCAGCAAATTCACATTAAATACAGTTCTTCTGATGCTAAATGCTTACTTTTGTTTTAATAAAAAATTTTTTTATCGAATTATTGCTTTTATTACAGTTTTTTTTAGACAGTCCGCCAAATTTTTTTTGATATATTACCGGTCCGCAGGCTTAAAGAGATTGGAAAGCACTGCTGTAAAAAGCTTTAGTCCAGACAAAGAAAAACGCAAAAGTTGGTTTATGATGTAATAAAACTGAACAAATATAAATTTAAACCTAGTTTTTGACGAAACCAAAGGCAATGCAAAAACAACTTAAAAAAAAGATTTCACTGTTAACCAAACTTTTTACCGCTCTATGAGAATACCCTATTATTTTTCATCCAGATCACTACAGGACAGTGGTTGTCAACTTTTTTTTGTGGCGACCCAAATGTTAAGCGAAAGTAGAGAGAAAAGCTTTGGCGACCCAATCATTTTTATAGACGTTATTGCAAGCATAAAAAGTAAACTAAACACAAAATCATTTAACAAAGGTCTAACTATACTGCAGTGGCGACTGTGGTGACCTCTGAGGCTGGTCATGCAACTGACATGCAATACTTTATGCGTCGAATAAAAAATTGTGTGGGATTTTAACAGGAAGACCAATTTTTGTCCCAAAATTATAGTGTTCACTAAAAAAAAAGGAGTTCACTTGAAATCAGTCACAGATTTCTCATTTTTCATCCCAGAACCGTAGTGTTCTTTATCAAGTAAAAAAAACGTCATCACAAAAAAGTTCGGTGGTAGGCGACCTAAAAGATCGTTGTTCGGCGACCCAATCAAATTAATCGGCGACCAACTTTTGGGTCACGACCCAGGGGTTGAGAAGCACTGCTCTAGCATAAAGTAAAGCTTTATTTTTGGAAAATAACAGGATATGATATTCTGGACGAATATTTTTCTTCCTACATCATCGATAAAGTGACAGGTTAGTAAAGTGCCAAGTGTTGATGGCAGACGCAATGGACACTGTCGATGTTCAAGTCCTACTATCATCATTCGATTGTAGTTTTTTTTTAAAGAAGACACTTGCGGAACTTTTCTCTGCTTAGCAATTTTGAAAACATCTCTAAATTTTTGATAGGTAATTAAATTAATAAAAGTAGAAAATCTATAATTTAAAGCGATATCTTGATATCTTCAAAAGAAGGTCGAAAGTTACTATGAGTTTAATGGCTCCAATGTTGTTTTACAAACAAGAAGAATAAATTTAAAAAATGGATGACGAATTTATACATACAAAGAATTCATCAAAGTTTCTTTTTAAGTAATTGAAAGTTTAATTAAGTAAACTGCGATGTTTACATATAAATTCTTTTTATTTTTTCATCTCTATATTTATCTTATTGACTCGCAGTAAGCAACGGAGGTGCTGATAAATTAGGAAAGCAATTACCCCGACCGGCTTCCGGAGATGACAAGTATTGCGGTCCGGTTGAAACAATTTTTTTCGTTTTTTAGTTTTGCAGAGATATGAGTGAAATGAACAACTGCTTTCCAAGACCACCAAGCAGGGCAAAGTGTCGTAAAGTGTTTTTCCCCAATGACAAAAAACAGAATGGCGCGTGTTGGTTTTGAAGCCATACCATGTCGATCACTATGACGGCGCTTTAACTACTTGGCCACGCTGCCGACGACATTCACCGACCGAAAATCTACAAAGCATCAAAATATTTTTTTTACTTTTTACCCAAACTTAAGTAATTAAAATATACAATTATTATTAAGATAGGAGTTCAATATAAATATTTCTACACAGATCCCGAAACGGTATAGGTAAAGTAGCCATGATGACGCATAATAGAATCTAAGCTTTATAGTTTTTATATACGCCAGAGACTACCAATATTTTTTGACTTGCTACGGTTCAACCTTCGTATCAACATTCAATTAAGTTCACAAACTATGGATTGTTACAGCCTTTGATGTGTCATAAAAACCAATCCAATGATAACAGGCTCAGCCCCTACGATTCAATTGTTAACTACTTATAAGTTTCGCTGTCATTTTAAACCCTAAAAATCTCACTTCACTTTACTATCAGAGAAAGACTTTGCTCAGAATCTGAGGTACAAAAAAGTATATCGTCTATGCTAACTGCTAGTTATTATTAACAAACCAAAACTTGACCAGCCCAGCTAAATGTCAAGTTCTGTTTTGTTACAGTGTTTTTCGATCTACTTTAGTCCTTTACCGATCAATTTTAATCATGTGTCGATCAATTTTAGTCACTACCGATCAAATTTAGTTCTGTGTCGACCAATTTTAGTCATGTACCGATCAAATTAATCTTGTGTCGATCAATTTTAATCGTGTACTGACCAAAAATAGTTATATTAACAAACTTTATTTTTATTGGTAAATACATGTAAACAATTTTGAGATATAATTTTTACTATAAGTTTTTTTTACTTAAAGTTTTACAATTATTGTATTTTCAAAAACATATACTGTAAAAATATCATAATTTTGTAGAATAACTCAAAGAATTTATAGAGTTTTCCGATCTAATTCGTTGTTTTTACAATCAAATTCGTTTTTTTTGCAATCAAATTCGTTTTGCAAAAACTTTTATATATATATACAGTATCTTTGTATAGGGTCTCCCGTTAGGGTTTATATACATATAAAAATAATATGGGGTCTCTGTATTAGGTCTCCATAATCTATAGTCTTTATAATTATGCTTCTATAATATAGTCTCCATAATGTATATATAGATAGGTATATATACCTATCGGAGATCCTATATGGAGACCCAATATTATGGGGACTATATTATGGAGACCATATTATGGAGACCTAATACTGTATCTATTATAGAGATTAAATTATGGAGACTATATACGTCGTGGAGACCTAATTGTGGAGACCTAATATTGTGGTGACTTAATACATACACCCTATATTATCAAATATATTGACTCTACATTATCAAATATATAGATATATAATATAGGGTCCATGTATTAGGTCACCACAATATTAGGTCTCCATAATTAGGTCTCCACGATGTATATACCGTATTTTCGGGGTATAAGTCGAATTGTTGACCCCTAAAATTTTTGTTTAAATATCGGGGTCGACTTATGTGCCGAGTAGACTTTCAGGGTACATTGAAAAATTATTTTAATGAGAAATATTTATACATATACACTACATATTTACACTACAATTTAAATGTATCGAATTCATCTTCCTCATCGTCCGATTTAAACAGTTCTAACGTTTCCGCATCTGTAAGTCCCGTCAGCACACCACCGTATGGGTCCCGTTCTTCTTCGGCGTCAGCAGTATTGTCCTTGGCATCCATATCTTTCCATAACCAGTCGTCCTCCTCTCCGTCCAACGAATTCGAAATGCCGCACTTCAGAAAAGAATTTTCCACAATTTTTGCATCGATGGCTGCCCAAGCGCGAACTACCCACTCACACAATAAATCCAAGGGGGGTGCACGCATATTTCCACCCTTGGTGAAGGTTTTCTCTCCATCTATTCCATGCACTCCAATACTGACGAATCAAGTCCTTGAATGGTTTATTCAGGCAAACATCTAACGGTTGAACAACAGATGTCAAACCATCTGGAATGACGGCTAAATCTGTATTCGTGCGCTTCACGTGGTCCTTCGACTTTTCAGTAACGTGGGCCTTGAACATATCCCACACCAGAAAACTCTTCGTTTTTATAAGACCTCCCGGTCGTTTTTTCCAGACTTTGTCAGTCCATAACTTCACGCCGTCTTCATCCATCCAGCCCTTTGGATGCACGTGTACGATAACACCAGCGGGGAATTTCAGTTTTGGCATTGTCTTCCTCTTAAATACCACCATGGGCTTGAGCTTGGTCCCATCTGCCATGCATGCTAGGACGACTGTGAATCTTGTTTTCTCGTGGCCTGTTGTTTTTATCAGCACAGTCTTGGACCCTTTACTGTTAACTGTTCGATTTGGCGGCATATCAAAGTTCATCGGCGTCTCGTCCATGTTTCCTATGTTGGCCAAGGCGTACTGGTATTAATTACATACTCTTCTTAATTACATAGCGCTGGAAACTTATGACTTTTTCGTCCAGTTCTGCAGGGAGTTTTTGTGCGATCTTTGTCTTCTGCCGCATCACAAGGTCCTTCCTCTCCATGAACCTGGCACACCAGCTGTTTGTGGCTTTGAAGTTCTGACTCTTTTCTGGATTTTTTTTGGCCCACTTCAGTGCATAAATGATGATGGCATTACGGGTTATTGGGAAACCATTTTGGCGATTTTCCATGACCCAATCTGTCACTTCGTCTTCCAGCTCTGGCCAGTGTGCTTTGTCACCTCGTCTTGCACATTTCGTCTTGGGCATCTTTCGTAGTTCTACCTCGGTTTTCCTCCAGTCTCTCACGAGTTTCTCGCTGATGGTGAATTCTCTTGCTGCTGCACAGTTACCGATATTCGTCTTCTTCGCAAATTCGACCACCTTCAGTTTAAAAGCAGCATCGTACTTCATTCGTTTTCTTGCAGGAGCCATAGTTGTTAAAAAATTTAAAAACAATATTTAGCAAATCCTTACTTGAAAATACCTGCAATAATACGGTAAATCTTGAAATACTGTTAGTCTAGAAGAAAGGGGGTCGACTTATACGGCGAGTATAGCTTGAAATTCTAGTTTTTAGGCCCAGAAAGTTAGGTCGACTTATCTCCCGGATAGACTTATACCCCGGAAAATACGGTAGTCTCCATAATTAGGTTTCTATAATATAGTTTCCATAATATTAGGTCTCCAAAATTAGGTCTCCATAATTTAATCTCTATAATAGATACAGTATTAGGTCTCCATAATATGGTCTCCATAATATAGTCCCCATAATATTGGGTCTCCATATAGGATCTCCGATAGGTATATATACCTATCTATATATACATTATGGAGACTATATTATAGAAGCATAATTATAAAGACTATAGATTATGGAGACCTAATACAGAGACCCCATATTATTTATATATGTATATAAACCCTAACGGGAGACCCTATACAAAGATACTGTATATATATATAAAAGTTTTTGCTAAACGAATTTGATTGCAAAAAAAACGAATTTGATTGTAAAAACAACGAATTAGATTGAAAAATCCTATAAATTCTTTGAGTTATTCTACAAAATTATGATATTTTTACAGTATATGTTTTTGAAAATACAATAATTGTAAAACTTTAAGTAAAAAAACTTATAGTAAAAATTATATCTCAAAATTGTTTACATGTATTTACCAATAAAAATAAAGTTTGTTTATATAACTATTTTTGGTCAGTACACGATTAAAATTGATCGACACAAGATTAAATATGATCGGCACATGACTAAAATTGGTCGACACAGAACTAAATTTGATCGGTAGTGACTAAAATTGATCGACACACGATTAAAATTGATCGGTAAAGGACTAAAGTAGATCGAAAAACACTGTAATAATAAATAGCAGTGAGCTGTTTGTTTGTTAGAAAAAACTTATCGACAGGAAAACGGTTAGGCTAATCTAGTTTGATAAACGTTTAGTAAATTTATCTCAGTAAACAGCAAAATCATTCGTACGCCGTCTATGATAGTGTTGGTCTTTGCAATATTTAATTGTTTTTAAAATTGTTTTGTTTTACCTCGGTTTTGCATACGGCTGAAGTTTCATTCACTTAATGCAGTGGTTCCCAACCTTTTTTATATGGCGACACACTATTAACCTATTTAAATTTTCGCGGCACACCTATTATATTGGTAATAATAAAAAGGTCTTCACCTAAAAAAACCAAAAAAGTATTTAATCAGCAGCTATTTTGGAAAAGAAATTTTAATCAACACGGAAATGGTAGAATTTTATTTGAATCTAGGACTTAAAATTACAAGAATTTACGAATTTATTGAATTTCATCCTCGAAAGTGTTTTGAAACGTTAGCCAACGAAATCGTCAACTTCCGAAAAGAAGCCGATCTGGATAAATCAAAAACCGTCATCGCATTAACAAACAAACTAACGGGAAATTCTTTGTACTCAGTAAGTCTATTAAATAAGGAAAAATATCGAAATATAACGTATCACTCCAAAGACACCATCAATAAAACGATCAACGATCCTCATTTTATTCATCTAGACGAAATCATTTCTAATGTTTATGAAGTGAAAAGTTTAAAACGCAGCATATGTCATGATTTACCAATACAAATTGGCTTAAACGTCTACTTGAATTCCAAACTACACATGTTGAAATTTTTTTATTGTTTTTTGAAAAAGTACATACCTGAACGTTGTTTTGAGCTTCTGAAAAGCGACACTGACTCAATGTATTTCGCCATCAGCCGTCGCTCTCTAGACGATTGTGTCCTCAAAGATTTAAAGGAAGAGTATTCTCGAGCCAGACTTTGCTGGTTACCTGCTTAGGCATGTCCACAACATACAGAGTCTTACATTAAACAAAGAACCACTGGTCAAGCTTGCGAAAAAGAAGAATGTTGTCAAAAATATAGTAAATTTACGCAAAGAACATTAGGCTTGATGAAAGTAGAATATTCTGAAAGCAAACAAATTTCGTTAACGTCCAAAACATATTTCTGTCTCAGAGATAAAAACAAGCAAATTAGCAAAGGGGTCTGCATTTATCAAAACCCTTTGACATTCGAAAAATATCGTAATGTATTAGAAAGCAACCAAACTCTTGCCATTACAAATCGCGGTTTTTGCAGTCATCAAAATAGATTTTTTTCTTAAGCACAAAGTAAAAAAGGTTTAAACAGTTTTTATCCAAAAAGAATTGTTTTGGATGACGGTATCCACACGAAACCCTTAGAAATTTAATTTTTTTGGTAAATTATTCATACATATTATTCTCTTTTTTCTCAACAAACTGCTGTTTTGTAATTTTTAGCGCAAACTGCCTACATAACGTTTTTTGCCTTAGCCCTTTTTATTGTAAACCTTTTTACGCTCATCTTTGTTTAATGTACAGACATAGTTATATCTCTTTAAGTGCTTTTCTAGCTTCTGTTTTCGCCCGAGGCTATTATAGTAGATTAAACTGAATACAATTTTTTAAGTTTATTGTTTTATTATTGTGCTTTTCTGTTTTCGCCTGAAGCTATAATAATGGTGAATGCAGTTTTATTGAAAGTAATGTAAATTGTATCTTTTCGTTGTTGCCTACAGATTGTTTTTGCCTTAGAAAACTTTTTAAGAAAACAATATCGTTTATAAACTTATTGAAAGTGTAACTGTTTCGCTATATAATTTCTAAAGTTAGCTCTTACACCATGGTTGTACGACTGAACCTTCATTCATTTACGCAACAATAATTTATACATAAGAACGTTTATGACACAGCTGATCAAACTAAGGCACTATGACTTCACAGTAACCTTTTTTAATATTGTTTCGTGATTAACTTTTTTTTGTGACAATTTTTGATTGATATAATTACATATTCTGCACTTGTAAGCTCATTTGCTATCGTAATGTCGTTGCGGTTTGAAAACCCGAGCAGTTTCATCATAGCTGGACCGTCGGGCGACGGGAAAACGTTTTGGGTACTTAGATTTGTAGACAGTTTAAAAGACTTTTGTCTAGAAATAGAACGAGTGGTATACCATTACGAGGTTTGGCAAGACCTATTCGATCAGTATGCCAATAAAATCGACTTTAAGCAAGGTGTTCCGAACGTGGAAGATTTAAAAGAATATCAAAACGCGTTTGTCATACTCGACGACTTAATGTTTGCCAACGCGGAATTCTTGGCCAAAATCTATAGTGTCTACTCGCATCATTTTCGATTCAGTGTGCTCATAACCGTTCAAAATTTGTTTCATAAGGGTCTGCGCAAGATAAGTTTAAGTTCTCAAATGATTGTTCTTTTCAAAAACTGTAGGGATACAAACCAAATCGCACATTTTATGCGACAAATCTATCCGAAAACTTATAAAAGCGCGTTGGACGCTTATAAAGACGCAGTTTCCTCGCAAAGAGGTTATTTGTTGATTGACTTGCGCTGTGAAACGCACGATAAAAATAGATTGCGTACAGGGATTTTTCCAGACGACATTCATTACGTTTACCAATAAATCGCTTGCGAAAAAACGGACCCACGCTGCAGTTGCTTCAAAACGCTTCGGCACCCTTGCAAAAGCGTATTCTAGACAAAGCTTCGCCAGAGTTAATACGCTGTCTGTGTAACTGCGCTCATAACATTCTTCAAGGGAACGTTACTTTATCGCGGCATTATAAACAAGAGCTACGACAGCACAAGACCAAACTAAGAAAGTTGGCTGATCGTAAGGTGGCGTTAAAGACAAAAAACAACTCGTACAAACCGGAGGATTTCTTCCACTCTTGCTATCGGCTCTCGGTCCTGTGATAACTGGCGTCGGCAGTCTTATAAAATGAGAAAACTAATTGCGTCGGAACCAGAAGTGTATGCAAAACTGAAACACCAGGCCCCTGGAAAAAAAGCGCTTTCCGACCTCGATCAAAAAATGCACAAAATCTTGACTTCAAACCGACCAGACAGCAAAAAATAACCCTTTTTTTAACGAAGCGTTGCAAAAATCAAAAGTATTTTCGAAAAAGTTTCAACCGAAAACGTCAGCAAGAAAACCTTTCTCCGAAAACGCGATTTTAAAACGATACAAGAAACGTGTCAGAGCAAAAAACTCCTCAAAGACGAGACCAGCAAAAAGAATTTGGACTGAGATGACGAAGGTCGCATGATACTAGTGGTATAAGGTTCGAATATCGACAATCTGTTTCAATCTACATTAAAGAAAAGAGATCCTACTTTACCCGGCGTTCACGAGTTCGAATCGGTCTTATGGGAGAGCGTTTAGATTATTACGACCCGAACAAAAGCGGCTCTTTCTTGGGAGCTCGACGCTTTCCAAAGCAGTGGTTGCAATCGCAAGACACTTACACGCTTCACAAACCGGTGAGAAAAAAATTCAAACGAAGAAAAACGATATTGCCCGGTGCTAGCTTTCAAATGCTAACCGACCTTGTTAATTCTCTTCTCAAATCCTACAACGACAATTACAAGTATATTTTAGTGGTCGTTGACGTGTTCTCGAAAAAGGCCTTTACCGCTTACTTGAAAAGCAAATCAAAATCGAACATGATTGAGACTTTTGAGGGCGTGATGCCTGAAATTGGCAAGTTTTCCAAACTGCAAACGGATATGGGACACGAGTTTCTCAACCGTCCCTTTCAAATCTGGCTGAAGCAGCGTCACATCGATCATTTTCATACGCAAAATTTCGACACAAAAGCGACCATAGCAGAATGTTTCATACGCATGCTGTAGGAAAGACTCTGGCGTTATTTTACCTACACCAACAGCTGAAGGTACATGGAAGTCTTGCCTTCTCTGGTCGAATCCTACAATAACACCTATCACCGATCCATCGGACTTGCTCCGAATTCAGTCAATGCAGAAAACCAAGAGTCGGTTTGGCTCACGCTCTATGCCGATCCCGAATTACAAAAACCGAAACTGAAAGTAGGCGACCAAGTCTGACTGTCCATGTCGCGAATGCGTTTTCGCAAAGGCTACTTACCCGGATGGACCGACGAGCTGTTTCAAGTTGCTTGAGTGTTCCGAGACAATCTTCCTTATTATAAAATAAAAGATTTAGGATGCAAGTGGTTGGAAGGAACTTTTTACGAAGAAGAGTTACAGAAAATTTATAAAAAGAATGACGTGTTTCGAATCGAACGTATTCTTCAACAACGCAAGCGCAAGAAAGGTGTTGAATACTTTGTCAAGTGGTTTGGATATCCTGCTTCTTTTAATTCTTGGGTCTCGGAAAAAAACATGGTATACCTCCTATAAATATTTTCGATATTGTTTTTTTTAGTGCACAAGTTTTGGTGATTTACATTGTGGTTTCGATGAGCTTATACAATTTAACACAAAGCAACGACAACAAAGAACTCTGGATTAGTCTGCTCATTAGCTCTGTCGGTTATTTGCTTCCGTCACCCTTTCTCAGCAAACATGTTCCTCACCCTCCCCAATAATTCTTCTATGGACATTTTTCCTGAAAACAAAGTTTCCGATTACATGCTGCACTTGCCCAAAGAAATCAACTTGTCCGGATCGTGGGAGCTGGATCTATCCGAGATTCTGTGTCCCAACACTTGGTACAATATGGACACCAACCAATGTTATATTTTCTATCGACGCGGTGCTCTGGAACTTTTTTACAGTGCTACCAGCAGGTTATTATCAACAACAGCAATATGTCATGCGTCAGATACTTCACAAAATGAAACGAGAGTTTCAAGCTAGAAAATAAGCATTGATCAACGAAGGAGTTTTGACGAAACCAATTGATTTTTTCTTTGATCTCACCTACAATCCTCAAACGCAACGTACCACCATGTCCATCCAACACAAAGACGGAACACCTATGATGGAACGCGACGGCAGCATGCAACCAAATGTGACGGTGACTTTTTCCGATCAGTTGGCTTCCGTCTTGGGTTTTCGAAAGATGTGGTATCCAGAAATAGGAGAGTACACTTCAGCAAACGTTGCCAACGTAGAAACTGTGAATGCCATCAATGTCTATTGTGACGTTATCGAGCACAGAACAGTGGGTCACACGCTCGCACCTTTGCTTGCTGTCCTTCCGGTAACAGGGAGGTCGGGTGCTTACGTCTCCAAAAGATTCGACAAAATACAATACCATCCTGTCTTGAAGAAAAATTTTAGCGATATTCACATCTCGCTTCGCAACGATCAAGCAAAACGAATTCGTTTTCGCAAGGGAAAAGTGATTGTGACTTTACATTTACGACAGAGAAAACTATATTCGTTATAAAAACCAAGTCCGAATAAAAAACTTGTTATTGCAAGATATCAATGGTAGCAGAAACATGCTGGTCAAATATTGCTGTGACGCAAAAGCATACGAAAACTATTATTTGTCTCAAGTCGGTCATGGTATGTTTTATTTTGCTGGGGCACGAGCGCAACAATGTTATGGACTAGGCAATCTGTTTAGGTCCATAGCCAAAAGCATTCTTCCTATGGTCAAAAAAGGTGCCAAAACCCTCGGAAAACAAGTTTTGCAAAGTGCTTTCGAGATTGCTTCCGACGTCCTACAGGGTAAAAATGTCAAACAAGCTACCATCGACCAAGCCAAAGCAGCAGGTTGGAATCTCTTACAAGCGGCCCAATAAAGGGTGGGAAAGCGAAAGGCGGCGCCGAGAAAAGTACAAAAGAAGAAACGCAAGAAACAACACGACAGTTTTACGTGAACCATGGCAACGTTAGTACACCCTAGTTCGGCAGAATCCACCACCTCTCAACTGAATTTGTTTTCGGTGTCCCCGAGTCAAACCAGTTTGGAAGACGGCAGTTTTATTGAATATCATCCTGTATCGGTGCTGACTTCCACTTCTTGAATCAAACTTGATTACCTAATTTTGCAATGATTTTTTTCATTCTTTTCTTTCTTATTTTACTGTTTGGCTCTTTCTTTTGAGTGATTCTTTTCTTTCTGATTTTACTGTTTGGCAGTTCTTTTACAATTTAACAAACTTCTTGATTAATGTATTATTCATTTTGTTTTGAAATAAACAGTCTTGGGTTAAAAATAAACACTGATTCTTTTCATTGTCATTTTACTGTTTAGCAGTTCTTTTGCAATTTATCAAGCTTCTTTGTTGTCGTCGTTTGGGATGTTGTGTTTATCAGATGATGGCAGTAATGTTATTGAGTAAGCATCTGGCGACTATCTGTGGTCTTCTCCAAATCCCTAGATATTTGAGTTGGCGCAAGCAGGATGAAAGGAAGCCATGGAGCTATGATTTCAAAGTAGTACCAGTATGAATTAAAATCTCTGGACAAAGCGAATCTAACCCAGAAGCTTTTCCTGGTTTTAGGTGTTGCAAAGCAGCAGTAAATTTTCTAGAGGTGAAATCTCCAAAGACCTTTACTAGACTAGTTGTTGGAGCCCTCCAGAGTTCAGACACTTCTTTGAAAATAAGTCGAGATTACTTACGCTTCACTATCTTTTACCTCTTATTTTTAACCAGCTGGAATACAATGGCATCTGTTGAAATATACTCCATGATTTACGGCTAAAGTGTGAGAAGTTGATGAAGTGAAGAGCTTCTTTTGCTTTTTTTAAAGCCAGCTCAGCAGTTTTGTACCAGCCCTACTAGAATCTGACCCTTCAGGAGATTGGAAAAATTTGACAGAGACCTTCACACTTTGCATCCCAACACAGTGCCGCAGAAGAAAGTGCCCAAGGACACAACAGAATGGCACGAATAGGATTTGAACCAAGACCATGTCGATCACAAATCACAATCACAGGGCTTTTAACCACTCAACCAAGCTGCCGAAGAATGTAAATAAAAATTAAGACCCTTTTCGCTCTTCTCTTTTTTCAGCAATTAAGAGCGCCGTAATTGTAAACGACAAGGTCTCGGTTCAAAACCTACTTTTTCCATTCTGTTGTGCCCGTGGGAAAGACATTTTACGACACTTTTCCTTAGAAAGTAGTTCTACAATTTAGTCATATTTTTTTTAAAAACAAAAAACAAAGTAAAAAGTTTCTACCGGACAGCAATATCTTGGCATCTTTAATGGTGGGTTGGAGTAATTGCTTGTCCTAAGTATAGCAGCCTTTCTGCAAGGCAGGAGAATAAATATAGAATTAAAAAAATTTAACAATAAACAAGCTAGAGAATTGGGAAAACTTTGTGTCTCAGAAGGCCATTACCGTTTTACTTTTATAAATAACGGCGGGTCATATGAATCAATATATAAGTATGGTGTTCATATTATTGCGTACATAAATTTTATTTTAAGAATTTTTCACTTTATTACGAAAAAAATACGTAAGATTAAATTAATGACTTTTTTTTGGGAGAAGGAGTTAGATGCAAGTTTATAATGAAAGACAATTTGAATTAATCATTAAAATCAAAGTAAATACTAAATAAAGTTTTATCACTGTAATTCTGTAGAGAGTGCGGCCCAGGGGATATTTGAAAAAAATTTGGTCCACAGCGTGTAAAGTTTAGACACCTGTCATGTAATCTAAATGTTTGCAATTTAAAATTTGCATCATCTTATGTTACTGTACTCCTGCCACATCGAACTCAAAAAATTTGAAATAAAATTTTTATTAATCGTGTCGTGGGCCTTATTCAGGGTATTTACGGGATATATTATGCACAGGTCTGAGCTGTACTATTTGTTAATTTCAAAAGCTTAGAGTAGACCGTACATCGAATCCCTCTCTTCTTGGCTTCAAATTGTTCAACTTTAGGAAAGCTATCCGAGCCTTCCCCAATCACACCGCTGGCTTTCACAGACTCTTATGGTTTTTTATATTAAAGTTGAAATTTTGATATATGAAATTATCACAGGCTTGCACAAGCCAAAGACCACAATTAGTTACTCGACAATATAGCCCGAACAGTGCAGCCAAAACAACACAACCAACGAAGCAGCTAACGATGCAGCCAACGATGCAATCGCAAAATAAAATTTTCCCAAGTTTCGCTTGCGATCTAGAAACTCACTCTTTTAAACTACATCACCAAACCAAATCACCGAATCACTGGATCACTAACGACTGAAAGAATATAAATTTACCAACATCTCAATTTATAGTGTGCTCGCCACGTCTAAGTGAACTAATCAGATTTCATTAGGATCACTGCACGTGGTCCACCCATAAAGCAGTGACTGCAAACAATACAATTAATTAAGAGACTTCCAAAAGACTTCTAAACCGTTAATTAACTTTTTAAATTAAATTGCGAGTTTTATTCTATTTTTTTTATGATTTTAACACTATTGTATTCTATTGCACTACCCGCTTTAACTCATATTTCCCAGCAGCTTTATAGTTAACATTACTATTGGATTCTACTTTAAAACGTTTTGAAACTGAATATTGAGAAATTTTAGCTTCCAGGTAACATTAAAATCTTTTTTTTTTTATCTCAGTTAGTCTGCTTTAAAGCACACATTAATAAATTATCTTGCCTATGATATTATACATTCAAATCAAGGTCCGAAAGAAGCATTTTAGGTAATTTATTTTTAAAACAACTCTTGGAAGGTACTAAATTTTAATGTTGGTGACTAGCTGTAGATTAACTGTAACAAACAAAAGTTCAAAATCCATGTTCGCTTTCTGCGGCTACGGCTGCATTTTGGCTAAAGTAAAACTGCATGATTTATCCTGTGCTGTAGACCTAGTTTTTGGTATTATTTCCTTCGTTCTTCTGTAAAAGCTTGTTTACCAACAGAAAAAATTAGCTTTAAAAATCTTTTACGTACTCAAGTTACTTCGCTGTTCTAAGATTGAATTAGGTATGTGCAAACTGTAAATACTTGAACGGGCAAGGATGGTGCAAATATTTTAACGGGCAAGAGTGTGACTAAAAACATTTAAAACATTACCAAACTTTTTTGCTGTCGACAGAAAAAATCTGAATAAAGTTTTTCCGTAATCGGATTACCTTTTCATACAAATAGCCTTGATCACAATAAAAATCTTTATTGGAATAGATGTAAGAGAGTGACAAAACTAAAAATTAAAGAAGTTTAATCCTAAGTTTTTACTATTTCAAATTGCAACAAAGCTGGTCAGTTGAGTGTCGTTCTTAACCAAATTGCAAAATTCATCACAATTGTGTGATACATCAAGTAACAAAAATATTTAAAAATATCCGGCCTTGAGAATAACTTAAAAAACTCAAAACCGAAACCACATCACCTCAAACCAAAACCCAGACCGCCAGCACAAGGTTGAGACCAAGACAAAACTAAGACCACAAAAAATTGGTCCCGAGACCTTCATCACTGCTATATTTTCCAATGATGCAGTTTCGATCAATTGTTGTTCAATCAACTTTGGTTTGATCAACTGTTGGGCAGGCTTTGTCTCAGATGATAGTTTATCTGGTTTGTTCATTAGCTTAAATTATCGCTTTTTTTGATGGTCGTAAAATTATCAGTTTCTGCCAAGGTATCTTATTTTCACTAGTTTCAAATTTAATTTCTATTATTTTTGTATCCGTTAAGTAAGCTAATAAATTTTAATTTTTACTAATATTTACATTTATATTTTACATAATATTAAATTCAGAAAGATAGCTTAAATATTAGTTATTTGTGTAAAAAAAAACTTTGTTAGGACTTAAACTCTTAGTTTGCATTTATTTTTGTAGTTTCAATAGTATTTATCAGATATTTAAAAATTGTTCGATCGACATTCGCTCTTATCTCTAGTGTCTTGTCTATTATCGAAGTTAACAACAGTCAACTAGAGTTCCACTCTCGCGGAAGGGCAATGTATGCGTTGCACTCCTGGAGAACTGCAATCAGACGTAAAGAAAGTGTTGCGTTAAACAAGCAATTAATCTCTGGGTTTCGGGGGGCTCCAAATTCCCCTGGGCAGGATATCTTACAGACAAGCTAATTTGTTGAAGAAGTTATTGGATGGACAGAATAAAATAATAATACAAATAATAGCTATAAAAAATAAAGTTTTTTAAGAGTATATGTTTCTTAAGTACTCAAGAATAAATCTCAAGGGGCTCCAAGCCACTTTCTAGGTGCTTTTGAGTTTTGTTATTATTTTAGCAAACAACCTTTTTAAGTACAAAACAACCGATGCATCTCAGACATCAAAAATACAATTGATAAACATTAAAGTTATTGTTCATTTTATACATTTTCTGGCGGTATCCTTATAATGTTGGACTTTTTTAAGTGCTCCAAACTATTAAAAATTATTTGAAAAAATAAAAATGTAAAAAACAGAAAAAGTAATTAATGGATTTCCACACAATCTTTTGACTAGCTTTTCCAAAAATCAATGCAAAAAACTTACAGTGTGAATGATAGCTTTACTCAATAAAAAAATACGCCTCGATTCTGTATTGTTTTTCTTGCTAAGTATTGTTTTGACCTTTCAAATTATATTGTTGCAGCATGTGACTTACATTTAAACAAGAATGTAGCATAATGAAATAATGAAATTAAACAAGATGTAGCATTTAAACAAGAATGTAGCATAATAAAACTAAAAAAAATTGAAATTAAAAGAAAAGTCCAAAACTTGCTTACTAGAACTAAAATTGCAGCATAATGATTCTGATTAAAAATCAATCAAAAAATTATTCTAACTTTCAAGCTCATGGAATAATTTGCTTCTGTTGCGTTTTTTCAACAAAACTGCGCTTAGTAACAAGCGGTAAACGTTTACCTAAATAATGTTTATTTCAAAAACAGAGCAAATTAATTAAGAACTTTCATAATTGTAGAAGACTTGCTTAATATCATCATTGTCAATTGTATTATATAATAGGAAATCTAGTTCTTCAGAGCACTGTCAATTGTCTTATGACACTGAGTCATTTTGAGTCATTAACTAGTCTCTAAAATAAATGACGTTTTACTTTCAATACAATCATTTAATTTTATTGCCCCTATTCTTTCATCTCTAGAAACTAATTTTGCTGAAATTTTATGACACAGCAGAATTCTCCCACTGGGAAGGATTGACAATGAAAAAGTTAAACATTGAAAAAACAATGAAAAGAATCCAGGATTTCTTTTATTTTTAATTTAAAGCGTTAATTTTAAAGAATATAAAGACGCCGAAAGAAAACAAACCAAGACCAAATACACAATTCAAAATAAAGTAAGGTTTGCAAAAAGATGAAAAGAAAAAATGATGTAAGAAAATAGAGCAGATTTGAACCAGCGGCAGCTCTACAAAGGCCATTGTAATTAGTGGATGGCTCAGTTTAAAGGTCTGCGTGAGCAACGAAGACCTTTTTTTTCGGCCTTTACTTGCACTAAACAATTTTTTTCTTGAAATAAGAAAAGGAACATATTTTTTTCTAAATACTTAGGAGTATATCAAATGTGATAAAAACAATACGGGGTGGATGTCCCTGCCCTATATGAGAAACTCTTATGATGCAATTGTTTAGGAGAGGTACTTTTACGGTTCTTTTATGGCGGGCCAAAGCGACTGTTTTGTTCGCTTCATACTAAAGCTATCACTGATTCAAATAGTAATGACTTTATACTTCTGGTTCAACACCCAATTACAATTCTTGCTGTTTACATAACCATATGAATCTGTAGTTCCCACAACTCACTGAGAAGTAATATGTATGTAAATATTGTTAAATAGCAATAGATAATTAATAATATATAGATAATTTATATATAATTTATAATAGCAATAGATAATAAACAATAGACATCTACAATTGGTGACCCCGACAACAAACAAAGTGACTTGGATCATATTAACCATACGAATTATTTCAAAAGACTATCTTATTTCAAGCATTGTATTCAATCTACAGTATAAAGAAAATTATTTACGATTTTTAAATAATTCTTCTAATTAACAAATAATTACTTGTATGAACATCATTATTACCTTATTGCTTAAAATTATTATTGTTGTCTATACAATTATCTGTTATTATTATTTTATGTGTTCACATCAATATTTTTTACGCAGTGTAAAATCTAATATGAGTAATAATCTTATTACTTTATCTGAAAACATTTCTTCTTCAACCCAAACCCATTTACAAACACAAAATGCTAATACAATTCCAGTTAGTTCACCTTCTATTCTACCTACAACTAGTTCTCAAGTCTGCTCTTACGTTTTATCATCATCTAATATTTTACATCAATCTTTATTGCAAAATAATCAACCACCTACTATAATAATTTAAAATTCTCCACAACTTCAATTTGATCCTTCTCACATTGACATGTTTTTTTACACATTTGATGCACATTATTTTGGAAAGCATCTAACTGAAGAACAATTATATTTTGAACTGATAAAATGTTTATCTTCTGAACATTTTCACAAACCATCACTTTGCATGTCAAGAGATATTGTCAACAGCTATACGACTCAAGGCTGCCTTAATAAAAGCATACAGTCTTCCTTTACACAAAAGATTAATCCAGCTTCGCAATGCTCCACTTTTGGGAGACTGTTCTTCCACACAATTATTGTATGATTTAAAAAACCTTTTTGGAACAATTAACCTTCAAGATGAAACATTAAATTGGTTTTTACAAACTGAATTTACAAATACACTTCCTAGCAATATACAATTCATTCTAGCTGCATTCCCTTTTAAATCTGTTGAAAAACTAGCTGCCATTGCTGATTCTCTAATGCAAAATGATAAATTATTAAACTCATATGAAGTTAATTTCACTGATGATATTTTTTCTGCTATGTTAAAAGAATTTTCCTCTCTTAAAGCTGAACTTTTGGCTCTGCGTAAAATTCCTTCTCACCAAACCACCATATCTCATTTCACTTACCCATCACACAATAGATCTCACTCCAAGTCTTTTAATCAAAACCCACAAAATCATCCCCCAACTTCATCCCAACTATTGCCATTTTCTTCTACTTTACAACCACCACCAGGTCCGAATCTCACTATTCCAGGTAGAGATAAGATTTTTAATAATCTGTGTTTTTACCACCAAAGATATGAAACTACTTTTAGATACTGTGTCCAAGGCTGCAATCATTTTGATAGCTATATGAAGAATAAACATTTAAACTTACAAAGCAATGCTCCTCAATAAATCATGACTTGCAAGTAAATACTATCAATGTCAGCAATACATTGCCTGAATCTGCTGACAAATATATTCACTTAACTGACACACACAATAACATTGTATTTATTATTGATACAGTTAGCTCTAAGTCACTGATTTCCTCTAACAAATATACATGTGTAACAAATCCAGATCCCTGTAGATTATTTGCTGCTGATGGTCATCTTATACAACAATCAGGTGTCATTGAACTAACACTACATTTTCAGGAATTTCCTATTAAACGGTTTACTCATTCTTTTATTGTTGCAAACATTAAACATGCTATTCTTGGTTTAGATTTTTTGAAATTGCACGATTTTATAATTGACACAGCTGCAAGCACAGTTGACATTTTAAATTCTACAAGGGAAAATATTTTAACTCCATTGCCCAGCATTGACTACAATATACATTCATGTGAGGATATTCTAAACATGTTTCCTAATCTTGTATCTGGACAAATTTAAGTGGAAAAAAAGAAACACGCTTTTGAACAAGTATTAGAAGTTGATGGACCCCCAGTAGCCTTCCGACGAGAAGACTCAATTTGGAAAAAACAAATGCTCTCAATAAAATTTTAGATGACATGCTTGAAAAAAATATTATTATTCCAACTTCCAGCCTTCGGGCTTCACCAGTACATTTAGTTAAAAAGAAGAATGGTTCCTTTAGGTTGGTGCATGATTACAGACTTATCAATAAACGTTGCAAAAAACAAAATTATCCATTACCAAGATTTTACTCAAAAAATTCATGGTGCAACCATTTTTTCTTTATTAAATTTAAAACGTGCTTTTTGGCAACTGAATGTCCGCCCCACTGATAGACAATTTACGGTTTTTTGCACTCATCGTGGTAACTTAATGTACAATAAACTTCCACAAGGTTTAACTTATGCGAGCAGCAGCTTCCAACGTTTTATCAATCATGTTCTACAAAATACTGACACTTTTTGTTTTGCTTACATTGATAACATTATTATATTTTCCAAAAATGAGTTTGAACACAAAATACATCTTTTAAAAATTGCTAATAGACTCAATTCTTATGGATTAACATTAAACTGAACAAATGTGTATTAGTTGTTTCTCAACTTAATGTACTTGGATACAAATTAAATGCCAGTGGCATAACTGCGTCTGATGAAAAAATTGCAGCTGTCCAAACTTTCCCGAACCTGTAACCATCAAAGAGTTACATCAATTTTTTGGTCTAGTTAATTATTGACGTCGTTTCATTGAAAATGCGGCTGAATTACTTTTTCCATTACAAGATTATCTAAAAGGTAAAGTAAAAAATGAAACAAAAATATCATTGAATTGCAATTGCAATGCACTTTTAAGTAAAAGAAATTATTGCCAATCTTGCTTATTTGGCTCATCCTAAAGCTTATGTTAATTTACAGTTAAAAACAGATGCATCTGCTACCTCTCTTGGTAGTGTACTTGAACAACTTTATGACAATAAAATTGAAGTCCTAGGTTATTATTCCAAATCACTAACAGATGCTCAAAAACATTACTCAACCTACGACCTCGAACTTCTTAGTGTTTACTCTAACGTTAAATATTTTTAATATATGCTACTTGATAAGCCTTTTGTAATCTTTACAGATAATAAACCTTTAATCAACAGTTTTACAAAACCTTCTGAAAATCACTCTTCTAAGTAAGTGCGTCAATTGTCTTATCTCAGTCAATTTGATTTTAATATTCAACATTTGCCAGGCAGAAACAATATTGTGGCTGATTGCCTATCCCGAGTTATTGTAGACAACATTCTTGAAGAACCTATGCTTATTTCGCTGGAATCAATTGCAGACGCTCAGCAACATGAGTCTCAACCAGATGCCTTTTCATTTCCTACTGACTCATCCATCAATATCAAATCTGTGCCCATACCTAAAACTAATTTCTACATTTAAATTGATACCAATTTACCACATGACCGCATACTAATTCCCCCCAGTGTGGAATAGACAATAATATCTTATTACCATAACATGAATCACTTAGGCATAAAGGCCATTCAAGGTTTTATTTGTGCCAGATTTCTTTTTAAGAATATGAAATCAAAAATTCATGATTTTGTTCATGCTTGCATCAATTGTCAACGAACAAAAACAAACTGACACATTGTTAAACAAATCACATCAATACCTATGCCTAATTCTCGTTTTGAATGCATTAACATTGACATAGCTGGACCCTTTTCCAGCTCTAATGGCTATACACATGTTTTGGTTTGTATTGATCCAATCACAAGATGGACTGAAGCCTTTCCAATGCCAAACATATCTACTGCATTTAAAATTTAAATCTTCATGTTCAAACATTTGGTGCACCTGTAGAAATTCACTCTGATTCAGGAAGCCAATTTACATCACATACCTTTAAAGATTATTGTAAAGTTCTCGGGGCAACTAACAGAATCAGCAGTGTACGCTATCCAGAATCAAATGGACTTGTTGAAACAGCTATCAAAATTATTAAAACGGCGCTAACTGCAAAACTAGATTCAGCTAATTGGGCTTTTTATTTATCTTCCATCATTCTTTCACTTAATACCATGTTTAAAGAAGATTTACAAGGCAGTTCTGCAGAACTATTATTCGGAAAATGTTTACGACTCCCCGGTGACCTTATTTCTCCCACACATGAGAACCAGAACGCTTCCTCCTCAGATACAATCAACAGCATGTGCGCCTTCACAGAATTATTACATCCCACCTCAATGAGAGTGGAACAGAAAAAATCATTTTTTCTTCCAAAAACATTAAACGATTGTACCCACATATTTATTAAAGACGATCCAATTCACCCAAATTTATGCCCAGCCTACTCCGGCCCATACCTGGTTATAGACCGCAATAATGACGTTTTTAAAGTTATTAAGCGTGGCAAATTAATTTCAGTTGGCATTAACAATGTAAAACCCGGCTTTATTTATGATATTTCCAACTTAACACCTGAAATTGAATCTATTCCAGACACTGGTCAAAGCTCCATGTTGTCGCCAACACAGCCACGTCCTCGCAGAAAACTGTTTTTCCCAAAGACTGCGGGACTGTGTTGTTAACATAGAATAAGTTCATCATATTGCATCAATGCTAATTGCTGTACAATATTTTGTAAATATTGTTATAACGCATCCCATGTTACACGTCTATTTCAATATTCTACTTATACAGTATATACAGTATTTTGCTCTGCTATAAAACTCTTCTTCACTTTACCATTATTTTGTGTATACTATCTTCTCTTTTTTTTAAATTGCTAAATTTTGTCAGGAGGGGAAGTCTGTAGTGATCCTGTGTAGATCACTACAAATTCCTATATAAATAACTATTAATGGAATGGCAACACTAGACGAACTAACAAAGAGGAAAGCAAAGAGTTGTAAATAAGACAAACTGTTAAATAACTGTAATAATATATTGTATTATTTCGGCTGTTGTTATACGTTCTTTAAATTTCTGTTGAACAAAAAGAAACAATCAAAAAAAGTGTTTGATTATTTGTAGAACAATCATCTATACATGAGTAAAGAGTGAGTCTTGAATTTATTAAAATTTTTGCAAGAATTGTACAAAAATTTAGAAAATTTTTATTGAAAGAGTTTTTTTCTATTTATAATATCAGTTTGAGTGTTTTCCTGCAAAAATTAAAAAGTCAAAATTTCTTGACAGCTCTTATTTCTACATTCAACTGGCATTGCATTTATTCAATCCTGAATCTGTAAGGCAAACACCGTACAATTGATTTAAAAAGTATAACTGCCTGCTAATTTATTCATATACAAACACCCATACATAATTCTAAGCAAAATAATTGAGATAAACAAATTTAGATGAATGTATTCATAAATTATATAATTTGTACGATTTACACCAGGGATGCCCAAAGTTTTTGTGGAGCGGGCCGCATTAGATTCTTTTTGAGTTCTGCGGGCCGCACGATTAAGCTTTGTATAAAATGTTTGAGATATTTTTATTGTGAAAACTACACATTAAATTTTTTAAGTCTATTTCCTAGAAAATTAAACAATTTTGAAACCAGTGCTAGAATTTAATAAAATTAAAGTTCGTTTTAAATTAATTTATTCATAAAGACACCAGCACATCTAATTCGCACTAAATGTGCTAAGTATGTAGCTGTGACTTTTCACCAATAAGTTTTCCGTATCTTGGTGTGTATTGTGTTCTAGAAATTTGAAGGATTGATTGAAGATGTTCATCAGTAAGTGCTGTCCTATATTTCGATTTATTGAAATTCATGACTGAAAATGTCTTCTCACAAATGTAAGTACTTCCAAAAAGAGAAGCCATTCTGGAGGCATGCTTGCGCAAAGCTGGATAGGTTGAGGCTGGGACTAAGGAATAAAACTTGTCTAAAGGCAGATCTCGAAAAGATGATTTCAAGTCAAAACTTTCTTGCAGTTCAATTAGCTCAAGTTGCATATTAGTAGGTGCACTTTCTGTATTACAATGAAAAAGATTGAAAACAACATAAATTCTGACTCATGTGAGTGGAAGTCACAAAATCGTCGCTGAAATTCTTGTTTAATATTCTCAAACATAGTGGTATATTTTTCAGAACGTAGTAGCAACAATGTTTCATTGCCGTTTTGATCTTCTTCAATTAGCTTTTTACATGCAATGAAGTGAAATAGATCTCCTTTTTTTAGTTGTTTTTGCAACAATTCCAGTTTTCCTTGAAACGCTTTCACGTGATCATAAAGACCTGAAACAAATTTTCCAGCTCTTTGAAGATGCAAATTTAAATTGTTCAAATGATTCATAATATCTGTTAAAAAAGATAAATTACATAGCCATTGATAGCATTTCAGTTCAGGCACCTGTTGATTTTTGGAATTCATAAACTCAGCAATTTCGTTTCGAAGTAAAAAGAATCGCATCAATGTTGCTCCTTTACGTAGCCATCGGACTGTAGCAAAATAGACAACGTCTTCATACTGTGCGTTACACTCTTCGGAAAAGGCCTTAAACTGGCGGTGATTTAATCCTATTTTTTTAATAAAATTAACTCATTTTACCACAACATTCATTACATCATTCATGCTGAGAACACGTGCAACCAGTCCTTCTTGGTGAATGATACAATAGTAGTGTATCAAGTCGGATTCAGAATTGTCGATCACTTTTTTTCTCAGAAGAGTAACAAGATTTGATTCTTTTCCTATCGTGGGGAGGGGCACCATCCATTGTTACACCGACTAACTGAGACCATTTCAAATTACTTTTTTCAATAGCATCAGACACTGCATTGCAGAGATCTGAACCTCGCGTTCGATCTTTCAAACTTATTATAGCAAAAAAAGTTTTTCAAAAATTTGAAAGTTTTGTTTTACTCCTCTGATAAAAATAAGCAGTTGAGCTGTAGAGCCAATGTCCGTGGACTCATCCAAAGCCAGCAACACAGATACATATTTTTCTATATCGCTTTTAAGTTGGTCATTAATGTCACTGCCAATTTTTTCAACTCTACGCGTTATTGTCATTCGTAACAAACTTACATTTTGGAATGCACGTTGTTTATCAGGGCACACTATTTCTGCAACTTTTAGCATGCAGGCTTTGACAAATTCACCTTCTGAAAATGGTTTTCCTCGTTTTGCTATTTCATAAGCTACGACGTAACTAGCATGAGTAGAAGCCTGCGATTCTTGGTTTGACTTTTTGAACAATGACTGTTGTGCAACAAATTCTTTTTGTAATTTTTCTATTTTTTGTGTTTTCTTTTCTCCAACGAGCTGTTGGTAAGTTGTGTGATTTTTTTCAAAATGCCTCTTCAAGTTGTAATCTTTCATGTCAGGTATGCTCTTTTTACATATTAAACATAAAGCTGTCTCTGCACTAGCAATAAAAAAATACTTGTCAGTCCATTGTTTCTGAAACGTGCGACCTTCATCTTCAATCCGTCTTTTCTTTGCGGCACTCATTTTTTAATACTTGATGACTAAAATATGCGGCAGTTAACAAAGCTCTTCGTTTTTTAATACGAGTGTGTCTGCAAATTTAATCTGTAAAAACTACGCGGTGATAAAAGCAACATAAAAGATACTGTAAAAGGAAAAACATTACTTCATCACTTATCTAGTAGCTAATGAGGCGTAACTTTGCTGCTTCCCATTCTACTTCTACTGACGTCATTAAACAAATAGCGTTTACTGAAATTAATTGAAATTAATGTTTGAAAAAAGTAATGCCAATAAATTTGACAGTAACTTTTTTTTACAAAAAAATTGAAAAGAATTAATCAAAAAAAAACTTAAATTATGAGACAGTCAGTCGCGGGCCGCAAAATCTTGTTGTGTGGGCCGCACTTTGGGCAGCCCTGATTTACACGATAAAACAAAAGAATAGCTGCTATTGTTTGATTATTTAAATTTTTAGCCATTAATGAAATAGCTATTTTGTTTCTTTTTGATATAAAATCTCATTCTTCATTGTGTTTTCGGGTTGTTCTTGGGGTAGGAGATTATTTGGCAAAGCCTTTTTGGCGCCAATCTATTTGAAACTAACAGGAAGGTTTGAATAAAACAGTATAATCAATCACCCTAACCCTAACCTAACCCCTACACCGTAAACCCAAAAATTTTCAAAATTTTATGAATAAGAAAACAACACACTGCCACAATGGCTGGCGTTAAAACAACCGCGCCAAAACGGCTTTGCCAAATAGTCCTATCCCGTTGTCCTGGTGTTGTTCTTTCTTCATCTGCAACATTATCATATTCGTAAGGTAGTTTAATTAAAAATATAACATAGCAAAGTATGGCAGTAAAGATTTATCATAAAATAGTAAAACCAATAGTTTTGTAACACGAGGTAAGGTATGGTTTATGAATTAGTGTTAGTTGGAAATGTGTGTCATTAAATATAAAAATGCAGCCAAATATTGAGGTTCAAACACTGAATTATAAATATACCAAAATTAGATTAAAAGCTTAATGTTGAAAATTTTCTTAGCTTAGATACTAAATCATTTTCTATTACTATAACCTAAAATAAATTTATTGCTTTGCAGTAGTACAATCTTTGTATTCTGGCTTACTGAAAACAAATCGACTTTTCTTATTTTAGCAAATGTCTGGAGTAAAAAAAAGTTTTTTTCTACAATGTCACAATTGCGGAATAATTCAAATCTCGTTCATTTTAAAAGATATTATTACCAAAAGAGAAAAAAGCGCTATATTGCTTCACATTTGTTTCTTTTTTGT
Source organism: Diplosoma virens (assembly GCA_963680785.1). Classification (NCBI taxonomy): domain Eukaryota; kingdom Metazoa; phylum Chordata; class Ascidiacea; order Aplousobranchia; family Didemnidae; genus Diplosoma; species Diplosoma virens. Next base: position 19,775,824 of record OY796883.1, read on the forward strand.
CTGATGGGAGGCAAGTCTTGAAGCTGCCTCACTAGCGTCTATTAGCGATTTTGTTGACAAGAACGCTTGACCAAATAATTAAAGCGCTGAAAAGTACAACGTTTACGATTAAACTGTCAAAAATTAGGGTTAAAAAGCAAAACTAATTAAACTAATACAAATACGGTATAATTTTTATGAATTTTTTGAACTAACAGCAAGTTGTATCTATTTTGCAAAGACTATGATTTCAACATTTTATTTTTACTTTATTTGATTTCTATGTTTCACCTTGCCTCCCCTGACGGTTTTTATCTTGTTCAATGTTGTTTCCTTGTTCCCTGCTTTTTATCTTGTTCAACGTTGTCGGGGTTACCAAAATGTTAGAATTAGGACTTTGTTCGGAAACTAATCCTAACACAGTATAACAAATTAATCGATTTTATTATATATGATACTGTAATTTTAAAGTCGAAAACAAAACTTAATCAATTAGAATTAATTTAAAATTTATTTATTAAATTAATCAATCATATTTGATAAAGGGGTCTCGGATACAAAACAACGCACCCCACTTGTACCATACAGAATTTAGCATGGTCTCTCTGGAACAGCACAGCCATGTTACTATTAAAAGTATAGCGAACATCAGCGAATGTATGTACTTGTAGTTTTTAATTTCTGACCGTGTGACTCAAATAGGTGGTCAAATAAACAACGAAAAGTTAAAATGCGATAATACCAAATTCTACAAGATTAATGTTATGGAAAATACACTACTATTGATAAAACAATAAGCATAGAGTAAGCATGCTAGAATCATGCATTTAGCATGCACGAATCACGACACACCTAATTCCAAATTAAACATGTTTTTTAAAATAAACACATTTGTTTTAGACAAAAACTGTAAAAGTAAGAAAAAGCATTGAAAATAAACACGAATTTATAATCCTGCGAATAGTTGTCTAAGCGTTTCTGCTCTTACAAAAATATTAACCCCAACAAGAAAATATAATCAAATATGCATACGGAGCTGCTTACAAAAATTTAATGAAAATAATTAAAATTGTTGTTCTGATACTGTTTCCAGTACTTTTTGAAGGATTGATATCAACCTTTAACAATAGATAGGTTAAGCTATAGATTTTTTTAAAAAATGTGTTGGTTTTTCCTTTTTATATTTGTAGGGATTATAAAAGGATGACCGAAACAAGAACGTTCATCTTGCTTGCAGTGAGGCCTTTGATGTTCAGCTGAAGAATAGTGGGTTCGGAACTTGTTGGCAATGTTCCCTGAAAAGAGCAGTTTTATCCTGACATTGCCCCGTCCTGAAAAGGACGTTTGCCGACTAGCAGACCGACACTGAACATCGGAATGGGTGGATACCCTTTCGTTTTGGTAGGTTCGGTTTTGGTCTGTCATTTAAACAGCAATGAACAGACTTACTCACGGCCCAGGCTGCGAGAAAGCACCTACCATCTGGGCTTACCCCGAGCAGCTTGGGTTAAGCTCAACCGCCTGCGGACTGGTGTTGGGCGATTCCATTCGTCCATACACAAATGGGGTCTCGCTCCTTCACCGAATTGCGAGTGTGGCGCCTCTAAGCAAACCGCAGACCATGTACTAACAGCGTGCCCTATACAACGGGCACCACATGGAGCACGAGGTCTGACGGTTTTGAATGACGAAACTCGATGCTGACTTAATAACACCACTGCCAGCATCTGATTCAGGCAGTACAGCAGTCTGGGGTAGTAAAAGGATAAACCCTCGGTTCCAGTTCTGCTTGTGTCTGACCTGGAGTGGATACCCTTCAAACGATGAAGACGACGACGACGACCGAAACAAGGTTGCAAAATCAGAGTCAGAGTCATTGAAGTTTCGCGTTTTAGGTTGAAGTAAGAGTCATTCTTTTAGATCAGTGTTTCCCAAGTTTTTTCAGTCTGGCGCCCCCTTGGTTTTCAGCTCAATTTCCAGCGCCCCTCGCTTCTTTTTTAAGTGAAAAGAATTAAAATTTCTGTTCCTAGAAAAAAAGGGCTTTGACCTTTTTCTTTCACCTTTTTCTCCCACCATCACGGTGATACCTAATTTCATCTTTAATTTCGTTATTTTTCTCCCAAGATTATGGTGATCTCTAAAAAAAAATGTCTTCATTTTGATTTCATCTGTAATTTCGCTATTTTTCTCCCAAAATTATGGCGATCTCTAAAAAAAGAAGGTCTTCACCTTGAATCGATCTTGTATTTTTCCAGGGGGGCGGTGCCGCCCACTTTGGGAAACACTGCTGCAAGATCACCTATGAAAAGTCATTAATTGTACTTCATGTTTATTTCTTCTTATTGTTTCCTATCGCCCCCTTGTTCTCTTACCGCCCCCTCACCGCTTTCCTAAATCTCGCCAATGTCCACTGGGGTGCGCCATTGTTTTAGATGCTCTGGCGTCAGAGTAAGAGTCGTAAAATTTTAAATAGCTTGAGTCTGAACTAGAGTTGTAAAGACTCCCAAACCCAGCTTTTAAACTAATTTTTTGTTAGTTAAGAGTGTTTTTTCAATCCAAAGTGTTTAAAAATAAGGGGCCCAAACCGGGAATTTGCATCGGTCCAACAAGTGCGCCATTCTATGTGCGCCCTAACAACGCCCTAAAAGTATAAAATTGTCGCACCAGTTGATCAAGAATCTCTGCTATATCTTAATTCGTAAAACTACATTCGGTTCGGTTAATGCAGAATTTTCCTTAATTCGGATAAAACTGAAAGTATAAATGATTTTTTATGTAGGTAATTCTTAATTCGGATTATCCCACTTTGCCTAAATCGGATGAATTTGACTGTCAAATCAAATCCGGATTAACTGAAGTCTATTGTAATTGTAAAATTCCTTCTTCGATTGTGAAGGCAATTAAAACTACTGCCACTGTGAATTACAACAACACTTCCGACTTTTAGCTTGAAAATGTAAAACGTTCGGCCGTATTTTTATTTGGCCGTGATGCATTCTACTTCTAAAATAATACTTTGGAGACGCTACACTTGATAATACAATTTAGCAATTGTCTAAACCTGACTTATAGGGATGCTAAGATATTTTATTGCTGTCCATTTGAAATTTTTTTGTTTGGTATTTTAGTTATAAATATGACTGAAATCTAGAGCTGCTAGCTAAGATCGCCAAGCAGAATAAAGTGCCGTAAAACGTCTTATTCAAGGACATAACAGAATGACTCGAGCACATTGTGAATCGCGTCCGCATCGATCACGTTCACCATTAATTCGGAGCTCTTGACTACTTGGCAACGCTGCCGATTAATGTTTGATCGCGTAAGTTGCAATCTCATCATCTAGCTTTTTAAGGTAATAAACATACTTTTGCAATTTTTACTTGAACTAAAATCAACAAATTTAAAAATAGTTTATAAAATAATAATAGATTAATATAAAAAAAGCTTTCTCAAATTATTTCAGTACGTTTATTTACTTTGCCTGCTTATTTTCAACGAAGTGGAGGTGGCCTCATAGATGCCCAATTGTCCACACATTGGAGGTGGCCTGAAAGATGCCAAATTGTCGGGCAGTTTATGGAGAGTTGGTAAAATCCGTATATCTGCGACATTATGACATAAGATTGATTAATATATTGTGACGATGAAAAAATTAGGCTTATTATTTATATTTAATGATGAGACATACTCTGCTTTTTGTCAGTGACTTCAGGATTATTTTTCTTTGACTGAAACATATTTTCAAACATAGAATATATTTTAAACGGTTTTAATTTTGCAATACAACAGCCAAATTAAGTGCACTGGTATCCAGCTTGTTGAGTAGACCAAATACAGGACAACAGCGTGACGCAGTGTAATGATTTATTAATTTGTTTGATCGTTTACGCCAAGTTTTGAAATGCAGACCTTAAAATTTAATTGATATCGTTTCGTCTTAAAGCGTTTAATTTAATCATCATAATTAGCAGTTTTTTTATTGAAGCTTTATGCTGGTAGCCGGACATTTAATGTTAAAATCTTTTCGTTAGTAATGATCTCTCTTTAGTTAATCTTGGCAACGTCGTTTTGAGCGTTATCGTTCTTGTTAGTTAAAGCCACAGGTTTAGTGGTATTTAATAAAGAAAAGTATTCATATCAAATTAACTAACAAGGAATGGAAAAAATACTGAGACCAGAAAGACTAGATGTTAGTCCAAATACAGTTGATGCACCTAGAGCATGGAGGTACTGGCTAGCTACCTTTGTAAATTTCATCAAAAGCCTGCAAAGACCTAGATAAGCTACGGGTTTTGGTAAATTTTGTCGCACCCGAGATCTACGAATTATTTTCTGATTTCAATAATTACGACGAAGCTATCGCTAAACTAAAAGCTGCGTACGTTAAAACTCCCAACGAAATCTTTTCAAGACATACTTTATTGTTACGAAAGCAAAGGCCAGAAGCGTCAGGTTATGCAATAGCGGCAACCTTAAGTCAACAAGAAAGACCAGTTGCATTTTTTTCCAGAACATTAAACAGGTCTGAATTAAAACATTCTACAATTGAGAAAGAAGTAGCCGCTATAATAGAACCCGTTCGGAAATGGAAGCACTATTTAACTGGTCGGAGGTGTTCCCTGATTACTGATCGAAAATCTGTTAGTTATATGTTTAACACAAAGCATAGTGGAAAAATTAAAAACGATAAAATTATGTGCTGGAGAATCGAACTCAGCACCTATGACTTTGATATTATTTACAGATGTGGTGAAGAAAACATTCCCCCCGACGCTTTATCTCGACTAAATTGTGTAACAATGAATTTAAAGAAACTGCAAGATTTGCATAATTCTCTATGCCACCCAGGAGTAACAAGATTGGCGCACTTTGTCAAAAATGAAATTTACCTTTTTCCCTTGATCAAGTGCGACAAGTAGTGCGTTCGTGCACAGTTTGTGCAGAAATTAAACCCCAATTTTTTAAACCGGAACCGTGCATTTAATTAAGGCCACTTTTCCGTTTGAACAATTAAGTCTCGATTTTAAAGGCCCTTATACCATCGATCAATCAAAATCGTTTTTTAATTACCATAATCGATGAGTATTCAAGGTTCCCGTTTGCGTATTCTTGTAGAGACACTAGCGCTAAATCAATCATAAGCGGTCTTGATCAAGTTTTTTCTATGTTTGGGATGCCCGCTTACATACACTCAGATAGAGGAAGTGCTTTCATGAGTGCTGAATTTAAACGTAAACTTGGATTAAAAACGTATAAATTGCCACTTCAACATTGGCAAGAATTGTTAAGCGATGCTTTACATTCTGTTAGGAGCTTACTTTGCACCGCAACTAACCAAACCCCTCACGAACGAATTTTTAACTTTCTCAGCGTAGGTCTACATCTGGCTCCTCGATACCGTCTTGGGCTTGCAACCCCCGGACCAGTTTTGATCAAGCGTCATGTTCGGTCCTCGAAATTCGATCCTCTAACGGTTGGAAGTGCACTTGATCGAAGCAAATCCACAATACGCGCACGTGCGATACCCCGATGGAAAAGAAGACACCGTGGCTTTAAAGCACCTGGCTCTTAAGCCAATTTCAAACGATAAAATTTTAGAAACAAATGGAGTTGTGGAAGTTCAATCGAAAAATCCAGCTAATGACGCAGCGCCAGCAAATGAAAATTATACAACCGAAGACGTGGACGCCGAACCATCCAAAACAAAAGTTTATTAAATGATCCTTCCTGCGAAACCAAACTGCGTCACTCCCAGCGCGTTCGTAAACCTCCTGAGCGCTATGATCCCGCAAATTATTGATCCATTAGTTAATTATTTTTTTTTTACGCGGAGGAGATTGTAATGATTTATTAATTTGTTTGATCGTTTACGCCAAGTTTTGAAATGCAGACCTTAAAATTTAATTGATATCGTTTCGTCTTAAAGCGTTTAATTTAATCATCATAATTAGCAGTTTTTTTATTGAAGCTTTATGCTGGTAGCCGGACATTTAATGTTAAAATCTTTTCGTTAGTAATGATCTCTCTTTAGTTATCTTGGCAACGTCGTTTTGAGCGTTATCATTCTTGTTAGTTAAAGCCACAGGTTTAGTGGTATAAAGACAAGTATTCATATCACGCAGGAAGATATTTTTTGCGCAATGCCACAAGGTTGTGACAAAACTGAGTTCAACATGGTTACAGATTTGTAGTCAGCAGCCTCATACTTCTTGTTTCTAAACAACAAGGAAATGTTGTCCCGACGAGAAGAGTGTTTTGACCAACCTATAAGATTATTCTAACATACTTCATGCTTTTCGACGGGAGTGTGAATGTGGATGCTCTGATCGAAACCATCAACCTCGTGAATTTTCATTAAGTCGGGTCAATGAAGCCATAGCACCCAAAATCGAGTCGTGTTTCATTTTAAGGCACTGCAGTGAAGTTGTAAAGAAAGCTTCACACTATGCATACCAATACACCTTGCAGTTGTTTTGGTGACCGCGTAAAACAGTCTTTTTGGCTGCTTTCTGATGCCGTTAAAAAAGTCCTGGTAAATAGTCTTCTCATCAGGTAGATCCGGCATCAACAAAGTCTTTTCGAATTTATTTGTTAAAGCGGTGTAATCACTCCAATTGACACTACAAAAACTTTATCGTTTAACTGGCGTGCCTTGCACTGGCAAAGCAAAACTTGGTAATGGAAGCCTAATAGGCGAGTGTCAATGTTTGACTTAGGAACTTTCTTATGATGTATGTTGAAGATTTTTGATTTGGAAAGAAGTTTATACGTTTTTTGTATTAATTGTTTGAACCGAGGTTGTAGAGTCAAAAAAATTATTTTTTAACTCCACCAATTCAAAAGTTTTCCAATACCAATACGACTCCATTTTCACCACATGTAAGTAGTAGTCCAACTTGCCTCTAAAATATGCGGCTATGGTAACCCCGAATTAACAATATCATTATAACCAGGTTGTTGAGTCGGAGTTCCCGAAGTTGCATGCTTTAGATCGGAGTCGGACTACTTTCTTTAGATTTGATAAAGTCGAATAAGTGTCGGTTGTTTAGAATCGGGGAAGGTAGAAATTGGATTTCTTACTGCATTTGAAGACTTTGATTTACAATAAACTGTTTTAAAATTTTATCCTTGTATTAATCTTATTGACTCGCTGAAACGCAACGGAAGTGCTGTACATAGGCAAGCAATTAACTAATTATCCCAATTTGTTTCCGGAGATGGCAAAATATTGCTGTCCGATAGAAAATTTTACAATTTTTTTTAGCTTATAGAGATATGACTAAATTTTAGAACTGCTTGCCAAGACCGTCAAGCAGGGGAAGTGCCATAAAATTGTCTTTTCTAAAGACACAACAGAATAGCTCAAGTAGATTTTGAACCGAGATCATGTCGATCACAATCACGGCGCTTTAATACGTTTTAAACACTCGACCATTCGGCCTCCGTGGTTGTGAAATCAAATTTGCTGGAGTCCTACGTTTAGGGATGAAGTCGGAGTCGTTTTTTAGTTGTTCTAGAGTCAAAGTTTGAATCGTAAAATTTTAAAGAGCTGGATTAAGAATCGAAAAAAGTTTTTCTCTACATAGGGAAAACGGAAGAAAGTTTTTTGACTCTACAACCCTGATGACAAGTCACACTTTGCAACCAAGGAGGATCCAGCAATCAAGCGACGCCCCCTTCCATAAAAATATTTTTTAGTAATTGTAGAGTTAGCTTTTCAAAATACCTTTTTTGTTTGGAATTAAGAGTCGATTAAAAGTGAAAAAAATTTTTATTAAATTTGTGTTTTATTTGTATTTTTTTTACTTTTTGTTTATTTTATTACATATTATTATTTATTTATTTTAATTTAATTCTTTTGTTTTATTTATATATATAAAATTACTCATTTGTGCAACATAAATCTTAAATATTATGACTTTGAGAAAACTTGTATGTAAATTTTGCCAAAAAATAATCAGAAAAGACTTTGTGCCTATTCAATGCCAAACATGTTCAGCTCACTTCATAAAAAATGTGCTAAAATTCTTAACAACCAAGCAATAGCCTCAAATAATTTTTACTGTAAATGTAATTGTTATGAACATAAAAATTCCCATGTTTCACATAATTGTGGTAAAGAAAAAATTGTAAGTAGTAAATCAGAAAAATTTTTAATGCTGAAAAATTAAATTCAATCTTTGCTGATGACTGTAATTCTGAAAATAAAGAACATGATAACTTAATTGACCCAAATAGTCATCACTTTCAAGAGCAATACTTGGAAATTCAATCTAAAAAATCATTGATCTTTAATAAAAAAATTTGTAATAGTTTTCTTATTGTTTGTGTTAATATTAGGTCACTCTCTAATCCTTTAAATTTTAGTAAATTAGAAAGGTTTGTTTATAATTTAAACCCCAAACCAGACATAATTGCTGTGACTGAAACATGGATTCATAATAATTCACCTGGCCCATACTGTTATCTTGAAAATTATCTTGAAAATAAGTTAATTTTATCTCTAACAGCAGAAAAATTACCAAGGTTGGTGGAGTTGGTTTATATATTAAAAATTGCTATAAATTTAACCTAATTGATGAATTGACAATAATGAATGAAAAAATTTTGGAATCAATTTTTATAATTACATAAAAAAAATTTATTCTGTGTTAACATTTATAGATCTCCTTCTAATGACAGTCATTCAAATGAAAACTTTTTGAATAATCTTTACAATTGTAGCTATAATAATAATGAATCACTAAACAAATGTTTTATCACTGGAGATTTTAATTATGATTTATCAAATCAAGATAATGAACATGTATGCAATTTTATTGAAGTGATGCTTGAAGGTCATTACTTCCCGGTTATTAACAAACCAACTCGCATCATAGATGCAAGTGCAATAGTATTAGACCACATCTGGACAAATTTACACCATCAGCACATAAAATCAGGAGTCATTTTAAATCCACTTTCTGACCATCTACCAGTATATATGTGTTTTAATCTTAATAAACAGAATTTGTATAGACCTCAACAAAAAAGATCTTTTACCCCCCAAAATATAACCAAGTTTAATGAAATGTTAGAAAATATTGATATTAAATGCAATACTAAATGAAACTAATATTAATTTAGCATTTAAATTATTAACGGACAGTTATAAATCTACTTTTAACTACTGCTTTCCTTTCATCAAGCAAAATAATGAAAACAAAAATAAACGGCCATGGTTTGATAATGATCTTTATTTACTAATGCTTAAAAAAAACAATTGTTTTAAAAAGTTCTTGAAAAATAATAGTGTTTTAAATAAAGCAAACTTCAATAAAGAAAGAAATAAAAAAACAAAGTTATTTTAGACAAAAATTTAAGAAATTAAGTAATAATTTAAAAGAGACCTGGAAAAATATAAACAAACAATTAGGTAAAGTTAAATCATCAGTATGTTTTTCCATATCCATAAACAATAATTTGGTGAATGACTCTCTCCAGATTACTAATTATTTTAATGACTACTTTGTCAATGTTGCAAATAATTTAGTATCAGATTTACACCAAACATCTCATAGTTTTCAAACATTTATGCAATCTCCCAACATGAGCACACCTTATCTCCATCCAACTAGTTTAACTGAAATAAAAAAAACTAATCAGTAACCTTCAGCCTAAAAAAAGTACTGGCATTGATAAATAGGGTGGAGTGAAAAAAAAATTTGAAAAAAGTGTAATTCTTAAATCCTGCCAAATAGGCTAAAACTTCAAAAAAAATTGGTTTTGGCGAGTTGCTACCTTTGGGGGGCTAGCAACCCCCCAAAATGTGTTTTTGGGGGGTAAAATTGACAAAAAATGTCGTAACTCGGTAACCGCTTATCGTAGAGGCATGATTTATGGCTCAAAATTTGCAGAATTATCATGTTTTTATATGTACTAAAAGAAAGTTTTTGTCTATTTCCACAAGAAAAAAAGTTATAATTGATAAACCGTTTTTTATGCTCAATACTCGAAAATTGCGCTGTATGGAAATAACTTTGATCTAACATTTGAAATGATATATGTCTAACTGATAAGGACTAATTATGACAATTACAATATAAGGACTAATTATGACAATCACAATATTAACAAGATGATTTGGGATAACTTTGGTCACCAGACAAAGTACCTAAATAGGCCTACTCATAAGGTATAGAACGTGCTAGCTTTACTACCCATAAAATGTTTAGTATTTCAGTAATTTAAAGAAAATCTGTTACATCTCATTACTTTCGAACTGTTGACGCTGATATTGGGTTGTTTTGCCTAAGGAGTGAGAGAAAAATAAGAAAGCAAGTTAGAGTACACCAAATACCCTACGCAAAATGAAGCGCATCAGAATTGCACTTTAGTGTCAAATTTTTTCAAACGTTTTCGAGATTTAATCTTCTGGAGAATCAACCCATCTCTTCGCTCAAATCCTTCAACTCGTGCTGTTACCATTTTGACATGGCGCTCTACACATTGGTTGTGACATGGGTGGTCGAGCTGCAGTGGTCTTATCCGGTATTGTTCAATATCTAAATCAGTTAAATGTTCAATTACCGGAGGCTGCTGATAGCAAGATGTTAAATTCACCATCTTGTAGTACGAGTTCACTGTTAGATCCAGTGTGGGCGGTTCAAACAGCCGTAAAGTTGAGGCGGTATCATAATATTTTGCTCCTTCCAAAGAATATTCTTCACTGCGACTGTCAACCAAGTCATGATTATCAAATGAAACCGTTGATGGCAAGTTTCCACGAATCGAAAGCACTTTGTTCACTCCTCGCATTCGTATCTCCTCATCGTTGTCACCCAACATGGCGATTAAGACATTTTCCTGGTGTGCGAAAAATGCATTTCGTTGCACAACTTTCAGAGCAGTTTTCCGAACAGCTTCGTCAGGCACCTGAAGAATTCGTTGGACCAAGTTGAAAAAATTTCTAGATCCGCAAGTTAGTTGACTATTTAACTTAATTTCAAACCAACTTGGAAAGTAAACTTGAAGACAAAACTTCGTCAGAGTTTCCAAGTTTGAGGAGGGTTCATCCACCGAAACATAATATCTGAGGATTCGACAGCCCAGAGTTAGCCAGCGTGAATGCACAATGGGACCTACTTTTAAATATTGCAAGTCGCTGTCGACAACTCCCATGATTATTGCATAGTGTTGATCAGTACTCAGATCATTAACAACTGATTCTGGCAACTGTACAAACTGAGGGTTTGAAATTGACTTAAAATTAGCAGCAACCGGCCAACTTGAAACATCTCCAGTTAAACACTTCCCAATTGGTCTGCAAATGTGTCAGGACTATTGGTGGTTCCATCAAGCATAGTAAAGACATGGCGCAAGGGTAGTTCATTGGTATGTAGTAGGCAAATTACCCATTGTAGTGGCTTGTTCAATAGTTCTTCCAACTTACGAATGCAACCATTGAACTTGCCTGTCATTGCTGCAGTTCCATCAGTGCCAACTACTGTAAGCTTGTCATGTAATTCGGTATTAGCAATGGTGTTGAAGATCTTTTGTGCTATGGTTCTTCCTTTGCCATCCTCTGTAAAAAAATGAGAAAGATAGTATTCACCAGGCTGCCCAACCATTGTATAGTGATCTTCAAGTTGCACAGACCTGTAAAACTTGTCATTTGGCCCTTGCATGGTGACCTGTGTTGCATCTTTGCGCCCATCAAATATATGGCATTCACTAACTTGAAATTTTCTTGCTCCTTTTTCCTAATTTCAGCACGGCATCGCTCTCGCTCTCTTCGAAGCTTGCTACGATCAATAACGTATGTCTTGTCATCATCAGTAATTAGACCCAAATCTTGCATCACACTATTAGCGATCGCAGCAGCAGCTCTGTCGGATATCTGAAAACGCTCACTCATCCTTGCAAGGTTTGACCAAATCATTCAATTCTGATTTTCATATGGCATTGATTGAGAAACAAATTCAGAAGCAGCAGAAGATTGCGTTTGGTCTGTGTTGGTTGAACTAGAATCTGACAGATAATCCAAAGCTGACTCAGGCACTGATGTAACTGATGTAACGGAAGAACATGTTGGTGGTTCTGGATGAGGTTGTAAGGGTCGAGAGCGCCTCAAAAACTGTATGTCAGCTGACGTTGAAGGAACCACAGCATCCACACATTTTCCAACTCGCTTACTAGTTTGATCTTTATAAACAGCATAATCATCATCTGTCATTTTCAAACCATGTTGTTTCTCCAAAATTCTGCGCTGCTTATTGTCAGCACAAAAAACATCAAATATTTCATTAATACAGTAGTTGACATAAACTCTTTTTCCTTTTGTAAAAATGCTTCTCTTCGTTTTTTCTTTGACCAGCGATCAAGTGCACTGAAACAATTCACAAAACTTTGAACTTTTTTCGAAATGGTGTACAGATGAATGGGATATACGTTGCACCATACCCATCTGTCATAAATTTCTCTGGCAATGTCATTTGCAGCATTGAAGGTTCGAAAGTTTTTCAAATGAAGAATGCGTTCTATTACATGTCGCTTGGTAGGCAATACTCCTGGTGGAAAACTATCACGGGTAGAGAAAGTGTGTCCACTATGTAAAATCTTCTTTACAGAAGTTGAACTCCGTCTTTTCATGTTTTACTACTTCGCAGTTTGGCCAAAGCTTTGATTTACACAATTACTTAACAATATACCTGCAAAAAATAATAATAACTTTTCAGATAACTATTAGTTAAGTACAAACAAACAAACTTATTAAACAGTTTTTCTATCATAACTTTTTTTCTAGTGGAAATAGACAAAAACTTTCTCTTAGCACATATAGAAACATGATGATTCTGCAAATTTTGAGCCATAAATCATGCCTCTACGATAAGCGGTTACTGAGTTACGACATTTTTAGGAAATTTTACCCCTCAAAACACATTTTGGGGGTTGCTAGCCCCCCAAAGGTAGCAACTCGCCAAAACCAATTTTTTTCGTAGATTTTACCTGTTTGGCAGGATTTAAGAACTACACTTTTTTCAATTTCAAAAAAAAATTATTTTCACTCCACCCTATTATTGATGAAATTCCCCAACTATTTTAAAAAGCACACCAGACAATATATCAATAGCTTTAACACATGTGTTTAATCTTTCGTTAGCTTGTGGTAAATTTATCTCTGACTTTAAAACTGCAAAAGTTGCACCAATTCATAAAAAGAGTAGTGTAACTAATGTATGCAGTTATCGCCCAATCAGCTTACTTTGCTACATGTCAAAAATATTGGAAAAGTTAATATACAATTGTATAGTATTATTCTTAAAAAAACAAACCTTTTTATATAAATATCAATTTGGCTTTAGAAAAAATCACTCAACTAGTCACGCAACTTCATTATTCATTAAAAATATTGCTGAAGCTTTTGAAAACAAAAAACATGTACTTGGCATATTTCTTGATCTATCTAAAGCATTCGATACCATTGATCATAAAATTTTACTATCCAAATTATGGCATTGTGGAATTCGTGGCGTAGCGCATGATTGGTTTTGTAGCTATCTTAGCAACAGAAAACAATTAGTTGAAATAAATAATATCTGCTCCAATACTAAGTCAATAAAATATGGTGTCCCTCAGGGTTCAATTTTAGGTTCTTTACTATTCTCAATTTATGTAAATGATTTAAATAATTGCTTGATCATAGGAAAATGCATCATGTACGCAGACGACACTAACATATTTTTAAAAAGTAATTGCTATGAAACCTTCTATGAAGCGGCAAACAAGGAGTTAGTGAACATAGATAAATGGGTTCTAGCAAATCCAATATTTCTAAACACTGACAAAACACATTTTGTGATCTTTCGCACACCCAAAACAAAGCCTCCATCAAAAAAACTGACGATTTCAATCAGAAATAAATTTATTTCTGAGCAACCAAAACGAAATTTTTGAAATAATATTTCATGAACATTTATGTTGGAAATTGCATATGAATTTTGTTTTTCAAAAAATCTGCGTAAGTTATGGTACTGTCAAAAAAATTTCAAAACACTTTGACAAAAAAACTCTGCTTCTATTGTACAACTCCCTGATAATCAGTCATGATTATTTTTGCAATAAAACCACAGCCTCAAAAATTCAACGAATCGCTAATAAATTTGTACGATTGACATTTGAATTACATCACAGAGCTAACTTTACTGACATCTTGGAAAACAACAACATAATGACAATTGATCTTCTTCTTTTGGCCTTTCCCTTCAGTCAGGGGTGGCCACAGCGTATCATCATCCTCCAAAGCTTTCTGTCTTCAACATGGTCGGCTTCGCACCAACTTCTTCTACATCTTTTTTTACAACATCTAAAAATCTTCTCTTTGTCTCCCTCTTTTTCTCTTTCCCGGTAACTGCATTTCCATCATCTTTCTTTCTACATACTCTTGGTCTCTCCTCATGACATGTCCATACCACCTTAGCCTGCCCTCCCTCATCTTCATTCCTAACCTCAGCATTCCTAACATTCCTAACTGTCGGCAGCGTGGTCGAGTGGTTAAAGCACCGGACTGATGATCAGCATGGTCTCGGTTCAAAGCCTACTTGCGCCATTCTGTTGTGGCCTTGGGAAAGACACTTTACGGCACTTTCCCCTGCGTGGTGGTCTTGACAAGCAGTTCTAAATTGCAGTCATATCTCTACTAAATTACTAGCGGACAGCAATATCTTGGCATCTCCGGAAGCAGGTCGGGGTAATTGCTTACCCTATGTATAGCGCCTCCGTCGCTTTCCTGCGAGTCAGGAGGATAATATAGAGATAAAAAATAAAAATAAAAAAAAAAATTACCGTTCTACCTTAACGGTACTCCTGATGTACTCGTTTCTAATCTTGTCTTTTCTCGTCACTCCCATAGCAAACCTCAACATTTTCATTTCTGTGACTTCCATCTCTTCCACTTGTTTCTTTGTGACTGCCACCGTCTCAAGTCCATACACCATTACTGGTCATACCATTGAACTGTACACTTTTCCTTTTACTCTAGCTAGTCGCCTCTTGCCGCAGATTACTCCCGATACTTTTCTCCATCCGTTTCATTCTGCCTGCACTCTCTTCTTTACCTCCCTCTCACAACCACCACTTTCTTGTACTGTTGATCCCAAATACTTAAATTCCTTTACTCTTGGCACTTTTGTATCCTCCATCTTCACTGTTTCGTTGTCATTTCCACCATTTATGCACAGATATTCGGTCTTTGACCTACTTACTTTCATCCCTCTTCTTTCCAATGCATACCTCTAGGATTTTAGTCTCCGCTCCACTTCTTTCCTGGTCTCTTCACAAATCACTACATCATCAGAAAACAGCATCGTCCATGGTGGTTCTCTCCTTACTTCATCCGTTAGCTTGTCTATTATCACTGCAAACAGGAATGGACTTAACGCTGATCCCTGGTGTAGTCCAACCTTAACCTTGAAACTTTCTGTAGTTTCTACTGCACACCTCACCACTGTTTCGCTTCCCTCATACATATCCTGTACTAGTTGTACATACTTTTCCACTATTCCTGGATTTTCTTTTACTGTACCACAGCTCTTCCCGCGGAACCCTGTCGTAAGCTATCACTAGGTTTACGAATACACAATGTAGCTGTCTTTGACCTTCTTTGCACTTTTCCATCAACATTCTTAAAACAAACATGGCATCGGTGGTTCCCTTTCCTGGCATAAATCCATATTGCTGTTTGCTGAGCTCCACTCTATTCCTTAACCTGGCTTCAATAATTTTTTCCCATATCTTCATTGTGTGGCTCATTAGCTTTACTCCTCTGTAGTTTCCACAGCACTGTGCGTCCCCTTTGTTTTTATAGATTAGGATAAGCACACTCCTTCTCTATTCTTCTGGAATCCGTTTACCCAATTATAGTCTGTTGAAAAGTCTGGTCAAAAACTTTATCCCCATCTTTCCCATGCACTTCCAAACTTTTACTGGCAACTCATCTGGCCCCACGGCTTTACCTTTTTTCATCCTTCTTAGTGCATTTTTTACTTCTCTACTGACACAATTTACCCGTGGCAGGATTTCTTTTGGTGGGTTTCTTTGCCTGCCTGTCCCTTTTTGGTCCAGACTTTTTTGGTCTTTGAGTTTGTTGTTTCTCCCACCCAAGATTACACAACATTTTCTGACTATGGCTCGGACGTGTGTATTAATTGTCTTCTTTTTGCTTTCCTTTTCTTATTAACATCACATCGCTTTGTTCAAAGGTACAGTGACCATGCACAACGTCAGTTGTGCACGGATTGGTTCGTTGAAGACTCTTATTTACAGACGAACAGAGACCACTGTCTCTAATAAAAACGAATTTATTACAAAAATCACGACCGACCAAATTTCTATTCCACGCTTTGCCACACTGCAAACCGAAATCAACACTATAACTTAATTCAATCAACAAAAATAATTCTACCTCTGTAGAAAACAACTCCCAACCACTGGTGCAAAATAAATTCAACAATCGTCAAACGATACAAAATCTAACGGGCCACTCCTGTGCCCAAAATCACTTTCACTCGAACCGTCTCTCGAGTCGTCTCAAATTACCTAATAATGTTGTCTCGCTACGCATCGCCTTTATATAGAAAAAAGATCACGTGACGCAAATTTACTCGTAAAGGCTAGACCATTCTCCTATTTTCTAGGAAAGGCGCCTTTTCTGGAGCCAAGTAGCATATACGCGAAGCTTCTGCAAGTAGCGAGCTATCAAAGCTAAGACAAAAACATATTACGTCATTACTGTCGGCGAAAAAAGAAAAGGATACATGAAATAAGTCAAGCGAATCGAGGCATTATACTATGCAATAAAAGATTAGCGATTCACGGCGACGCGATTATTAATTCATAATAAAACTTCGAATTACTTTTAACGGGAATAAACTACATCGTCATGATTAAAATTATTAGAAATGAAGTGTGATAATAACCTTCATGAAGAAGCAAGCAAAAAGCTAAAAGTTTTAAATAGTTTTCATAGTCTAAAACTTTATTTGGCGGAGAAAAAGCTTAAAAATTTCAGTCTAAACAACTTATTAAACTTAAGGAAGTGTAACTGCGGTCCAAATTTTAGTAACAACCAAGAAGCGTAAATTTAAATTATTCTTCGAAATCAAAGTAAAGACCAAAAAAGAATGGTTTTTATTATATTTGTTTTGGCAAAAGTGTCTTGACTCGGTTGTAAGAATGCCACTAATTATTGTTAAATGCTTCAAGTGCGCCGAGACATGAAAAGGTTTCTGAGCTTTGATCTAGACCAGGGGTGGCCAACCTTTTTTCCTAAAGCGCCAATTTTATTCAAGTCCAGTTCATATCCGCCACACAAACGAAAGACTTCAAAATTTTATAGTGAAACCAAGCTGATCTCTAAAAAAAAAGGTCATCGCTGGAAAAAAATTTAGCTGATTGTATAGCAACGTGTATAGCAACTTTTCCTGATTGTATAGCAACGTCTTGCGGTCTGAAATACAGTACATCAGATTTCGGTCCACTTTTGGGCAAGGTTGCTTATCTTCAACAATATGGAATAAAGTGGATTAGACCTAGTATTGTTATTTATTGATAAAACATACCCTGGTCTTTGATAGTTGATCCACTTTTACTTTCATTTGACTGAGACATTAGTTGGAATATAACAACCAATAAACACTTTTAATTTTGTATTACACAAAACAAATTTTCAAACCTTTCAAAATTAAATATACATGTAGAAAGTTAACAAATATTTAACAAAGTTAACAACTTTTGAATGGCTACCCAGTGGATACTTCGTTACTATCCAACTATCGAAAATTATGTTGCCATCGCAACTCAGCAAATCGAAAATTATGTTTCTATTGCTAGAAACCTCTATCGAAAATTATGTTTATTACGATATAATTGAACTATCGAAAATTATGTCGGCTTCACTGCCAACGTAAGTCAATCTGACCGGCCTAGTCAAGATTTCGGCTATCAATGACCTGGCGCAGTGGCACCAGCAGGCTGATAAATAGAAACTAAAAATTTTTCCAAATTTCATTTAAAATTGTTATACTATCTACTAAATTGATTCAACAAAGCCCTATAACATTTTTATGGGAAAATAATGTAATAAAATAATATGATAATACTAAACTAATATGTCAAATATTAAATAAATGTTAACGGAATTTTAAAGTTAAAAACATTAAGCAAAATGCTCTATGATGCAATATTTAAAAAGTATATTATTTTAAAACATTACTACAGTAATGAACAAAAGTTTAAGATTACTATGCAAAAGTGACGATTTTCAACATTTAGCATGTGATTGCATCAGCCATATTTTATTGTTACATCATATGTTTGTTTTCTTCGTTGTGTTTCATTTCGCGCCAATTCTTACTTCTGTCCACATTTTTTGGTTGATTTTTTTGCTATTTACTGATCTGTTTTGGTGCCTAAAATGGGCAAGAAAAAGTCTCTAAGCGAGGTTCAGAGGGCTCAGATAGTTGCCTTACACGGCCAAAATCTATCTGAAAGGCAAATATTTGCTCAAATAGGGTGCAACAAGACAGCAGTGCATCAAGCTATCGCAAAATATCAATAGGATGGCTCCTATACCGATAAGAAAAGGACTGGAAAACCGCGTGTCACCACTGCACGAAAAGATAACGTGACGAGGAGGATAGTTGTGAGGTCATTTACGAGTTTAATGAAGAAAATTAGGGCCGAATTGTTGCGCAGAGGTCGTCGAATTAGTCATATGACCGTTTCCAGGCGTTTATCCAAAGAATTTAATCTGAAGTCATACAAACCGGCCAAAAAACCAAGGCTTACTGCGGCTATAAAAGCCAAGCGTCTACAGTTTGCTAATAATTATCAACATTGGACCCGAGCAATGGGGAAAAGTGCTTTTTTCCAACGAATCAACCTTCCAACAGTTTGTGGTTCGAAAGAGGCACGTCCGTAGACCAACTGGAAAACGTTTTGATGAGAGAAACACCATACCAACAGTAAAACACTCTCCTAGTCAGATGGTTTTGGGGGCTATGTCCAGAAATGGTGTTGCTGCTCTCAGTTTCCTGCCTCCAGGAACCACTATAAATGAGCCAAAATACGTGCAAATGCTCTCAGAAACGCTAAAACTTCACCTGCAAGTTCACAATTGTCAAATATTTATGCAGGATGGCGCCCCTTGCCACCGTTCCAAAGTTGCAAAAAATTTTCTGGATAGCAACAACATCGACCTTCTCGAGTGGCCAGGAAACAGTTCGGATTTAAATCCCATTGAGAATTTGTGGACCAACATGAAAAATAAAGTGTCGGAAAAGCAACCATTAACTGGCGCAGAGTTGGTAAAAGCGATAAAGGAAGTCTGGGTAAAAGAAATATCCAAGGAGTACTGCCAAAGTTTGATCGAAAGTATGCCAAGAAGAATCAAAGCTGTGATCAAAAATAGAGGAGGCCACACAAAATATTGAGAATCGAAACATTTTTTTGTATACGATTGTTTAGACTGTATCGTACTGTCTTCCATGTGTTTATAATTGATTAGGTGCGAAATAAAACAATTTGCCAAATGTAAATAAAGTGTTATACCACCTTGTGCTTAAAAACTCGTAATAATTTCAAGTGGTCTTAAACTTTTGTTTATGACTGTATTTGAAAATAATTTAAATCTTACTCAAAAAAACTAATATTTAGCAACATAATCTACAATGCAATTTACAGCAGCATTTACCAAAGCCAAAAATTATGGTTTGAATTACTTTTAATTTTTTAAATATCGGATTGTTCTTTACCACATGTGGGATTAGGGCACATACTATTTATTTGTAGACAATCGGAAAATTTCTAGAAATTACTGCTTAAATCTAATAATACAGCTTTTGATTTTTCAAGTTTAAAAATTTCTCTTCTAAGTTGCTTGAAATACAAGTGTTGAAAATGCTGTATGAAGCTGGAAGGTATAAAGTAAATTTTTTTTTATCTCTATATTTATCCCCCTGACTTGCAGGAAAGCGACAAAGGCACTAATACATAAGGTAGGCAATTACCCCCTTGTTTCCAGAGATGCCAAGATATTGCTGTCCGCTTGTAATTTAATAGAGATATGACTTTAATTTAGAACTGCTTTCCAAGACCACCAAGCAGCGCCGTAAAGTGTCTTTCCCAAGGGCACAACAGAATGACGAGAGTGGGTTTTGAACCGAGACTATGTTAGTCATGAGCACGGCGCCTTAACCACTTGACCACGCTGCCAACCACTTGACCACGCTTAAAGATGGATAAGTTAGGCCTCCTCTATCAGATTATTAAAATATTCATTGAGGAAAGAATCAATTTCGGCATATTTTTTCCTGGTGACAAAATTTTTTTATAGTTTCTGCAATTCAGCTTGCTCATCGCCTTTGAAGCAACAAAGCCAGCCAAATGCACAAGAAGGGGCAAGTTTTCTGTTGCAAAACTTACGGTGATGTATGGAAATTCTTCCACAAAATGTTCAACTAAATTGCAAAGTTTTTTGTCAAGGTCACCAACACTTGAAAGATCAAAAGAAAGTCTTTTATAGTTATCTCTCCGTCTGCTGCATAAAGTTTCAACATGCTGTTAATTTTTATTTTCGTTTCGCTTTCAAGTATTTCTTGAATAGAAACAAGTCTGTTTCTATCACTCATTTGTCTGTAGTGACCAAATCTACTTTCTAAGTCGTCGGTTTGAAATTTTCTTGTAAGAACAAAGTCGACATTCATTGGCACCAATAAATGTTTAATAGTTCAACCAGGTTTTTCATTGTATGTCTAAAAGCAAATGTGTTAGATGTTAAAAAAACCTTCTTTAGTTTGTTTATCACACAATGCCCAGCAAATCTAACCATTCTACTACTTGTTCCAGAAAACGAAAACGTATATCATCAACACTACAAAATAGGCTCATCATTGCTATTACGCGTATTTCTGCCTTTAAATGGGTGGTGAATATTCACCATATTCCACCACTTACAGATTATCGATATAAAAAGTGACGTTCCTTTCCAATTCTCAAGGTTTTCATGATCTGGCCCATAGCATTTCAATGCAGAATTGTTTGAATCATTAAAAATTTTTAATGCTTATTATACATTCTGTCTTTCTAATGAGTGTGAATGCAAGGCTTTCCAAGTTAGTTGGGGTGCTTTTATCAAAATCTTACTCATTTCCAGGTTATGAATTACCTCCAAGTCAACAAATGATGCTTGCAGCATATTTTCCAAACTATCTATTTCAGGAAATGTCAATGTTTTTTCTATATTTTTTAGATTAATCCAATTATTTCGAACGCATTTAAGAATATGAACCGAGTCAAATAATAAAAATATTTTGCGAGTACAGCCAACAAGATCAGGAATGAATAAAGGCAATTAATTCATTTTTGTGTGCTACACCAGACAATAATTTAAACAATTTTATGTTGATGCGATTACCATCAGTAATGATATCTATCACACGGTAATCAGCTTTTTGAACCACTAATAGCACATTCTTTAAGTGCATAAGCAATTCTTCAGCTGGCATTTTTTTGCAAGAACGAATCCAACAATATCTTTGTTACTTGAGAATAACGAAGTTATCATAAAATAGTGTACTGTATAGTTGTTGCTATATCTCTTTCAGTACTCCCAATCAATTTGCCGTTTTTGTAGGTGAGCAGCAGTTTTACATGTATTTCATCAAGTAACATATTTACAAACAGTTCTTTGTCTTCTAATCTTTGAGCTTTCTTTTTTAAATATGAATTAGCATCTGAATCTTCAAGGTGTGGCGATATAGTACAAGACAATTTTTTTAATAGTTTTGCACTTGGAAGAATTAAAAAAGAGTTACGAAGAAATTCATAAACATATGGTGACTTGAAATGTAGAGAAAAAGCCATAATTAGATTACCAGAAGAAAATCATCTCTGTTTTACTTTAGTATTTAATAATTCTAACTGCTGAATGAGGAAATACCTGATTTCTTGGTTTTCTTTTGCTGACATTTTTTTCAGTAAAGTTACTGCATTTTTAAGTAATGAATTATCACTAAAAGCAGTGTCATGGTTTGTTCTACGTTGAATCAGCAAATGTTCTATTTGACTCCAATGATTTAATACCCCACACTGTAAATTTAACCAAGACAACTCTGAAGGAGTAATCATGATGTTGATTTTCCAGACTAAAATGTGTAGAGAGGAATCAATTTTAACACAAAAAGGAAGAGAGGAGCATATGTTGAAGTTTAAAGAATCAAAGTTTGAAATTTCATATAATAAAATTGTATGTTATTTTGTATTTGAATTTGTATCATATCTGGAAACTGTTTAATCCCGTTTGAAATTTTGTTTGTAAAATCTTAATATGATTTAATTAAATCTAAACTAATCCACTCGTCTTGTTTAGCATTTTGGCATTCCTAAAAACATCTTTATCTTTTTAAAGGACTAGTTCGGGATGCCAATTTTTTTAGAATCAGACAGATAATTTGGTAGAGTTGAAAATATTAATGGAACAGCATCCGGTTTTAATTTGATTATTTTACGAGGAATAAAAATATCTGGATCACCATTTTTTCCAGGCAGAATATCATTTCTAATATTGTCCTCTTCAAAATGTTTTACACAAACAACTGTGTGTTTAGAAATTATAAGATTCCCACGAGGAATTTTTCGCATCCACTTTTTCTTTAATTCTTCTTTGGAAGGAAAAGTAAAGCAAGTTACAAGACAAGCTTCTCTTTTGCTGTCATAGTTGGAAGTACAATTTGGTACACAGCACTATTAACCATTCTAAACTATTATATATCACACGATTCTTATTAATCACTATGTCAATAAATATGTCCTCTTATTCATAATCACTGTGTCAATGCAAATTTTAAAAAATGTATTAATTTGATTGCAAACAAAAATAGACAACAAGCAAATATGGAATAAAAAAGAAAACAAGAGAAAATGGATCTCTCAAGAAGCGATATTAAACATAGGGATATTTGCATTACTTTCACGAACAAAAATCACTTACGGTGACTTTTTAAAAAGAAAAAAATAAATAAATAAATTGTTTTACAGTGTCATAAGTTTTATAATAAGAAACCATACAGCAGAGTTGGACTAATTTTAATTTATAAATAAATTGAATATTATTAAGTATATCTTTTTAGTTACTGCAATTAAATTTTTTTGTGTGTGTTTAAAACTTTTGACCAAAGTAAAAATTAAATTTATGAGATATTTATTTTAATTGAGTGCAAGTCAAACATACTGGACAAATAAATTTCTGTTCTGTTCTTAGTAATATATAATTTTATAATTTTTAATTAGAATCTGTAGCTAATTAAAAGTTTAAAAATAATTGTAATATACTCATAATTTAAATAAGTTCTTGGTTGTATATTTTAAAAATAATAAGATTAGCTATTTTTAAACAAAAAGTAATAGTGATTATTAATAAAAGTTTTGAAGTAGTTGTATTTATAATTATAATTAAAAAGCAATTATGTAATCGATTTAATTTTATTATATAATAGTGTATACAAAATAAACTAACTATAACAATGGTAGTAACAATGTACTGGTTTAAAAATAAAAATTTTCTTAAATTTAAAATTAAAATCAAGTGATCACCATTTTAAACAAAAAATTTTCAATTTAAAAAATTATTTGTTGATTTCAAATAAAAAATATGAATCCATTAGCCTATGCAAACCAATGATTTATATTTTAAAGTTAGTTGAAATTTATTTTTTTAATCACCATTACACCATCATTTTTTGAGCACTAAAATAATCTGTAAACTACTGTAACAAATGCTTAATGCAGGTAAGTTAAAAAAATTTGTCATGGGATAAACGACTAAAATATTCTAAATAATTTCTAAATTAATAAAAAAGCTAAGATATTGAGAACAAAGCCAACATTTTGCAGTAATTAGATTTTAAGAAAACTATAAAATATTTTTCACTGATTAAAAAGAACTTAATCAAAAGTACATTTTCTTCTAACACGCTGTTAGTATAAACACTAAATACCTTAATTTGAAAAAATATAATAATCAAATAATAATCTTAAAACTCAGCAAGCTCTTTAATGAAAAATTTAATTTTGCCATCTGAAAACTTTTTCCCGCTTGCTATTATGACGTCTGCCTGGTATGATGACGATTCCATCGTATGTTGATTTATGGAGTTAAAGAAGGCCTTGCCTGACGTCAAAAATAATAACTCTCTCTTCACGAAAATTCTGCACCACTTAAGAAAGTCCATCTTCTATTTGGCGAATGTTTTCGGGAGCGTTTGTTGGATGAATGTCTCTAATCCCACTTCTTCCTTATAGCTTACCAAATTCACGACTTGAAATTTAACACAACTTTTATTTAAGCGAAATTAGTCAACGTATAGATCCACAGAGCGTAGAATTTTCGATAAAAATTTTCCCCAATTTAATCAACTATGAAATTTAAAGAACGACAGCAAAAAACTTTACTGGGCTATTCAAACAATATTTTAATGCCCTCTACAAAATAACGTCTGTCTTACAATAAAGACTTTAACTGAATGATTTCCTCTACGTCAGCTCTCCAATTTGTAGAGAGAAATTTTAAGAAGTTATGGCGAGTAAACAAAGCATTTGTGACGCAAAACATGGTTTTATCGCTTGACAATAACAAAAAGAACAAAAAAATCCTGCATCGCTGCATTTCGAAATAGTAAATACAATGCGAACTAATTTGGCGCGACTGAGTACAAATAAGCACGTGAATTGAATACAATGTGACGTTGATAAAACTCAGGACGATTCTTAATTGATTTCAATTCTTTAAAGTCAAACAACGCTGATGAACGATATTTGTTGAAATCTATCAAAACAATGTCTAGAAAACTGATCCTACAGCTGATCTAAAGCTGATATTGCTGTAAAACCAACTGAAGTATAAACATATGCTTCAGTTGGTTTGTGAACCAAGACCATCTTGGTCCAAAACTTCATTTGGTTGTCAAAAAAACCAAAAATTTCAATATAAAGTTTAGAAATAAAGTGGTCATTTTTCTCTTTCATCTGAAGTTATCGATTTGTGCATATCGTGCACCATCAAATCTGAGAGACAATCGTTGAAAAAAAACTTATCAATTTATTTGCAGAGAGCTAGATTAAAATTTGTAAGCTTTTACGTCCACTAAATAAAGCTACAGGTAAAAAATAGCGTCCGAAATTTAGTAAAAACCAAAAAAAGTTCTTGACATTACATAATGAAATGTACAATAAATTTTTTAAGTTTATTGGTTGCTACTTCAAAGAAACATAACTTTTTTCTATTTCCGAGTGTATGTTTAGTTGTTTTTCCGCGGCACACGAGTTGCCGAGTAGATCCTGATCATGGTTTATTCATCGAGTATTAAATGTCTACCAAAAAGACTTAGATCTAAACGCTTGCTTGTACCTGCTGCGCAAAAAATTCTGAACCATCTTGCAAATTCGGTATCCGTGCTGCTTAGTGCAGGGGTTCCCAACCTTTTTCTTGCTATGTACCATTTATGGACTTATTCTGTAGCTGCGTACCACCTACTTTTGATGAATAGTTTTTGACCATAAAGTCATAAAAGAACTGTGCTAAAAGGTTAACAGACACAATAACATACAAATATAATACAAGTAAACGAATACGCAATTAAAAAATATACAAAAGTAAACTTAACTTATTTCCACATGTACATAAACATAAACAAGCAAAATATATAACTTATCGACCAATAAATACTTGTAAGTCAATGCGATGGCTGTGCTTGCTTTTCTTCAACTAGTTTTGCAAACCGTGGAGATATACTGCTCACAGAACATCGAAAATCGTGTTCTGGGTTTACGAGACAGTTTCTTGTTTTTGACTTGATTGCAAGAAAAGTAGAAAAACTTTGTTCGCATTTCCATGTCGTTGGAAATAAGAGAAGCTGAGGAATTACATTTTTCGCTAGTACCGGATAGGAAGTACGTACATTTAACCAGAAGTTGGCCAATGTAGAATCTTTAAACTTCTCCTGTGCACCTTCATCGAATTGCAAATCAATGAGTTCTTCTTGTTCACCAGTTCCCATTGGAAGATCATCAGGCTTAGCAGTGAATTGATTCTGAATGTAAGTGCATGCTTGTGCATCACCATCATTGAAGAAGTACTGCTTGATTTCATCTTTCAACAAAAGAAGGTGCTTGGTGATTTCTTGAATAAATGTAATACTAGGCTCCCCTCCAAGTGACACCACATTCTCAAACATTCCAAACTGTCTATTCTCGATGTTTTTTATCCACAAATCGAGCTTTTGAATAAATGCAGTCAATTTGGTTGCAAAATCAACGATGTTGCTCTCAGGCTCCTAAAGATAACAACTGAAGTGATTCATGACTCCAAAAATATCTGACAGGTAAGTAAGGTGAAGAATAAAGTTTTCGTCTTCTGAAATTCGTGATCTTTTGTTTGGAAGTACTGAAGCTTTTGGAAGAAGTTTTCTCAAGAACTTTCAAAGGTGAAGAATAAAGTTTTCTCAACACAAAAAGACGCATAACGGTATTCCCTCGAGATGGCCAACTCACTTCCATATGAAACAGCAATGACGTGTATTCTAATCCGATATTCTCACAGATGACCTTGAAGAGACAACTATTTAAGGCAGATGTCATAATACAGTTTACCATCTTAACAATCAGGTTCAAGTTTGTCTTCAAATTGGGAGATAAAAGTTTAGCAGCGAGAGCGAATTGGTGTATGAAGCAGTGAACGCAAATGACAGATGGAGATACTGCTTTCACATGAGCTTGGAACTCAGATTTTCTGCCAAGCATAGCAGGAACACCGTCAGTTGTGCAACCTACTAGCTTGCTCCATTGAAGACCATTTTCTTTGAAAAAGTTATCAACAAGCTCAAAGTTTTCATTTCATTGCTCAACAGTAATTTACTTCGAATGGAATCCTCACTAGCATAACGCACAAATACTAGAAGCTGTGCGCAGTTCTACACGTCCGTTGTTTCGTCCAGTTGTATGGCAAATCCATATTTTGGAATATTTCCGTAATAACTTGTTCATTGATATCAGTAGACGTTTCTGTAATAAGCCGCTGTTTGTATTATTTGACAACGAAACACTGCTTCATCGCCGATGACATGCTTCACCAGCACTTTCGCTGCAGGCGTGATGAGTTCTTCAACTATTGTGCGAGGCTTTTTGTTCTTTGCCACAATAAGTGTTATTTTATAGGAGGCTGTCACAATCCCCACAGACTGTTGATATTGCTTCCCCGTCTTGTCTAGTCGTTGTTTTTTCGCATTTTCTACAAGTCGCTTAAAATAATCAGGATCGCGGTCCTTCTTGTTTGGATGATTAGTTTGGAGATGGCATTGTAGAAGATTTGGCTTCATTGATGCATTTGATAATGTCTTCATACACACTACACAGTGTGGCACAGATTCTCCCTTATTCTTCAATTCAATAAAACTAAAATTAATATATTGATCTCTATACTGTCGTTTGGGCATCTTGATTTAACACTATAAATTAATAATCTGAAATAAAACCAAATGTTGCTTTTTAATATATTAAATATTGCTAAAAATAATTTAATATGTTAATTATTCACAGCACTGTACCTACTCAGTCAACAAAATGCGTGTGTATGAGTTCCTGAGTCTATGTAGCCAACTCAGTCAACTTTTTTTACCGGTTGGTGGATCCATCCATATATTCAGCTTACCATTTCAATTACGCTAACTGCAATATTCGGTCGTGTTGCAGCTTGCTGTGGCAAATACCCACAGAAAGAAAAAAGGCCCCAAGCGAGCTAGCTAGCCCACGTAACTGTATGCTACATCATACACATATGTAGCTTACACATTTACATGTAACTTATTACAGTTGAAAAGCAAAAGAATTTGTGTCGGAATTCTGTGAAAACAAATACTTTTTGGATTTTTGGAAAACATTTCGCGTGCCACTTGAAAAGCTTCCGCGTACCACAGGTTGGGAACCCCTGGCTTAGTGGATGAATCTGTAGCGATTGCCGCATTTTCACGCTTGACGTGTTTGTGTTAAATTCTTTTGTTCGTTTAATCATCTTTTTTTTTGGATAAAAAAACGAGAGTCTTGCGCTGTGAAAAACACATGTAGAAAAGTTTTTGTACTGTTGGTTTTAAATAAAGAAGATCTGTAAAAGTTTGTGGAATTTACATATAGCTAGATATTTTTATATAAACCTAACCGCTACAAATCATAGATCGAATACGTACTATTTTGATAGTACATCCCGGCTCCGTGCTTTTATTACCAGCGCCTTGCCGATACCCGAATTATTCTAAACAGCCTTTCTGAAACATCTTGAGCAGGGGCGTGCACAGGCCTCGTGATGCCCGGGGCCAACTGCTTGATTGTATGCCCCCTTCCTAACTCTATTCTAGCCTAACCTAGCACCGAGGAATGTGAGAAAAACATGCATTTGAAAGTCGTTAACAAACAAATAAGATTCAGAAATTTAAATTCAAAACGATTAAAAAATCACCGTTATTTTTTGATTTCGGCTGTTTTTTATAATATTTTGCTTATTTTATTTGCTTTATTCTGTGAGCTTGAAGCATGTGATTAAACACAACAATAGTTCAATTAAGGAGTATTTTTCTACTTAAGGAAAACTAAATATTATATTAGTGAATGCAAATAGGCCCACCAAAAAAGAAAGCACTTATAAGGTATGATAAAAGATAATTAGTATATGAAATTGTACTGTAGAGTACAACCTTTACTGTTTTGCTACCCTTTATGTTTTTCTGAACTCTAAACAAATTCCTAAAAGTGAAGAAGTAACTAGTTTAGAACATAAAAATAATTCAGTTATAAACTTATGCTTACTAGTTTCTCTTTCCCAAAATGAGGTCTTCTATCAGAAAATACTTGCCCTACTTCATTTGTCAAATCGCCTAAAAGATTTTTTCAATACTGATTAAAGCCAGACTGGGCGAGAGGTGTTTTGGGCTTATTTATCCGGGACCATGAGCGCGTATAAAACTGTGTGGGGTACAATGTACTGTACCAATAACCGTGTACTGTGTAATTTTATTAGGGTACTGCGTCGAGTATTTTTGACTCTCGTATACTGTTCGCCGTTACTATCCTTGCAAGCTTCATAAAACATATATTGTTATCAAATAAGAACGGGGAATAGTAAATAAAAACCGTATTTTATACCCATAAGAGCAGAAAGTTTATTTGTTCAGTAAATGTAACACGCACATTGCAAATTAAAAAAATAAAATTACAAAAGAATAAAAATACGTTTTTTGTAAACTCTCATTTATAATACACAATGAAAACCAGCTGAGAACTGGTGGTTCTAAAAGCTCAGGTGTAAATAGCCACATGCAGCAGTTGATAATGGCTCCTATCAAACCAGGAGAAGAAAAAAAGTTGGTTAACTCTCCAAAGATGTCATGCAACCTCAGAAGGTTAAAATTACTGTCTGCTATATCTCTCTATCTGCCACAGCTGATCCACCTGGCCGCATAATGATGAATGACAGCAGAGCTCCCATGATTCGCTGCTCACACTGCCCTAGAAACGAGGACAGAAAGACTCGCCGCAAGTGCCCCGGATGTGGAAGTCCAGTATACCTTTGCCAAATCTACCCATACTGCGGAGACTGTTAGCAGTAACTAGTACACAAAAGTAAATGACTGTGAAACCGAATTATACATTGCTCAAACGTAATATTTATAGTTTCAGAACCTAAAACTATTAATTTATTATTACTTTTTGTGAACTAAAACTCACTCTCTTCCATACAGTGTGTTGCTACCAGGAGGCTGGAAATCTCATAGCTGAACCTCCTAGAACCTGGGTGTGTGTGGATCATCGCTGAAAACTTCAGTTGTAGCTTTCTATTTATTATACAATTTTTGTGAACGCAATGTAATGTTTTTTGCTTTTTTACTACTTATTTTGAGTCGCAAGTTGCAACTTATCCATTCAATTTGCAACAATATTATCTATATGCTAATCAAAGAGAAATAAAAGTAGAAATATTGCATTTTCTTGTGCTTTTTTTAGATTTAACAAAATTTTAATAAAGGTATTTTTTTGTTATATTTAAAATAGGGTTCGATATATCTCAGAACCGTGTTAACAACAGGGGAGTATTAGCCCCCGGAAGTTCAGGAATTTTCCCGGGGGGCCAGTGCTTTTGTTGGCCGGTTTTGTAGTCAGTCGTAACTTTTTATATTATGAATAATTATGCAGGAAAAGTTTATTTTGGAAAACAATAGTTGAAACTATGTTCTACTAAAGAATGATATAATCAATTAGTCGGTTAAAGTGATAGTCTTCGCCGCCACCTAGCTTTCTCTTTGCCACCAGTCTTTGCAAGAGAAATTTGTGTTCGTAGGTCGGAAAAATTGTGTTCTAATTTATTAAAGAACTTTTGTGTATCGTAGACTACAACTAAATATGATATTACCCTGTTTAAATGATATTTTCAAACTGAATAATCCTATTTTTGTTCAAATAAAATTGACAAAAATATGAGTTACAAATCAAAGCGTTTTTCAAATAAATAAATGCAACGTTTAGTTTCGTTTAAAATATTGTCATTGGCATACACGATATTTTTTAATAACTTAATTAATAATAGCACTAGATAGTTCGTGAATCAAACATTGTAGGCTAATATATTTTTCATTCAAAATAAAGTTGAAAAATATGAGCCACATTTCTATTTTTAAATTTTCGGGCCGGTTCAATTTGTTAATCTGCCCTTGGTTAGCAATAATATATTTTACAACCTGTATTAGGGTTAAGCGGATCTTCAGAAGCGGGTTGTTTAAAGATCGACCGCGCAGAACAAAGGTATCTTACAATAATATGTCAGAATGTCTTGTATATTTGAAATATATCCTCAGACTTTGCTTTTGAAATTACCAAAAGTTCACTTTATTTAACATAAAAATTTGCGGGCCTGTTCTTGGTCTTGGTCTGAATTGTTTTTTGTCTCAGTCTCGAACTTTCAGTCTCTAAATTTTCCGATCTACAGTAAATCTCGGTCATGGGTCTCGGTCTCAGATTAGACGTTTACGGTCTTCACTACATCACTGGTTGGAGAATCCTATGCTGTAATCGTTGCGTTATGCCGTTTACGAGAAATCATAAGCGACATTACTTTGAAGCAAAGCCGGCAGCATATTGTTTTTGATTGCAGAAAAAAGTGGAGAAAATCCTTAAAAACAATATAGGCTTCAACTACAAAAAGTATTTTTTAAACGTAAGCTTTGGTTTTAGTCTCCTATCTTGTCAAAAAGTGGAGAAAATCCTTAAAAACAACATAGGCTTCAACTACAAAAAAGCATTTTTTAAACGTAAGCTTTGGTTTTAGTCTCCTATCTTGTCGGAGACAGTTCACAAACAGGGTAAATAAAGATAAACATACCATTTTTTAGGGTATATGAAGTAGCCGATGTAAATTAAGCTGGCATTCAGGAATTGTTTTTTAATGATGCGTTCTGGAAAGCTATTCAAGAAGGAGAACAATTTTCCCAAATCAGATTGCAGTTTTGCGTTCAAGCAAACTATTAGGTTGAGTGTACGGCTCTAGGAATTTTTGCCGCACGAAAATTCGCAGTAGGAAATTTGGCCGCAAGAAAATTCGTCGTAGGAAAATTGGCGGCACGGAATTTTCGCCGCACGGAATTTTCGCCATATACGTTAATTTCAATAAAGTGTAAAAAAATCCGTCATGATAGGGTTAGAGATAATAAAAGAATATATAAACATAAAAGTTGTAAATATTTATTTTTGAATCAGTGCTTCAAAGCACCTAACCCTAACCCTAACCCTAACCCTTGAAAAAAATTCAACTTGCAACAAAATAAACTGGAATTAAAAGCTGTGAAAACACAAAAACAATTAGGTCAATAAAAAGTATTGAATACAATAAAAAATAAAAAATTGAATACAATAAAAATTGTGGTGGCACACTGCATGCGGTTTGTACCAAGTTGCGGCGAAAATTCCGTGCTGGGAAAATTCCGTGCGGCCAATTTTCCTACGGCAAATTTTCTCGCGGTGAAAATTCCGGACACGGAGTGTACAGATAAACGAAAATTTTTTATTAACAAAAACGAAAAATAAGGGATTTTTTACCAAGCTACCTTAAGTGTTGCAAACTACAGCAAATTGATTTTGGCTTTGGAAGGCGATGTGTCGACATAGATTAGGCATTTCTTTACAAACTAAAACTCGTTCATTAACAATGTTTTCTTTTTGCTTCTGATTCGTTGCTTTTCTTGACCAATCAAACGCACTCTTGTTTTCTTTTCTTTTCTATTCCTAATTGATTGCCTTTTTTTAACCAATCAGACTCCTTTCCCTTTCCTATATAACCGCGATCGGATCGCTTTCAGTTCATTCTGACGATTCCTCTCAATGAGGGTTAGATAAAAAGTCTTAAAGAAAATGAACACGCTTTCGAAAGATATCTTATGTGTTTCAGTAAAATAAACTGCAGTTTTGTGGTCAAAGTCGGAAGTTTTATTGAAACAATTTTAAACACGAAAAATATTTGGATCATGACTTAATCCAAACGCTGTTTACAAACAAACTTGCTTTTACATCGTTATATTTATTATTTGAAATGTAAATAGCTGCAATACTCTTTCAATAAATAATTTTAAAACAGCTATCATTTTTAAAATAAGACTTTTTTTTCTAGTTTTCAGTGAACTACTCAACCAAAATACAAGAAAGCAATACTGTTTTATGTATTTGCAAAGGTGCCCATGCTCAGGACGAGTAGTGAACAAGTGTCCTTTGAAACACACTCGTTATTTGAAATTATGGAGTCGTGCAGAATATAAGAAGGTTCATTTCTTTTTGGTTTGGAGCATCACAAGCTCACCTCAGGTTGTTGTGCTCCTCCCAGACTTTTATCATCTCCCGTTAATTGCTCTCACTCAACTCAGAGATCGTAGTTGACAGGTCAAAGGTTCAATAAAAGATTATAGAGACAACTTTGTTATCGTGCAGAATAACATTTCGTGGCTTTTAGCTGTAACTTTATTGTTGTGGATAGGGATTGAACTCTTTGGCAAGCAGCTTCGCTGCAAGGTAGTTCTGGTTGGAAATTAAACTCTTTAGAGATAATTGGTGATAGTAATTGCGTTGCTTTGGAAGAAAATCAAACTCTTTGAAAGCAGCTTTGCTGCAGGATGGAAACTGTGTTACTCTTGGTGGCAACCAATTGGGTGGCAAATTAACATAAAGACAACTTTTATGTTAAAAAACAAAACTTTTTTAGGTGGGAATTGTGCTCAGAACTAACTTTTAAGGGTTAGAAGTACCTCTTAGGGTTAGCAACAATAGTCTTTTTTAGAATTAGACGAACTGTTTTTCAGGTTTACCACGCAATGGGATGAAACAATATGACTGTTTTGAGTAGAAACCGAACTCAGGAATAAGGCATTCTATCGACTAGAGTTAGATCTTTAGTATCAGCAGTTTTTTTAGGGTTAGACTGTTCTTTACGTCTATCGCACTTGTTTACAGTTTCGCTGTCAAAAAAATCAACTGTCTTAGGTGAGAACCAAACTCAGGACTAGTATCTTCTTTAGAGTTAGAAGTAGCAGTCCTTTTTAGGGTTAGGATTAGCAGTCTAAAGTTCCACTAGTTTTTATTTTTATTTTTATATTTTATCCCTATGTTTATCCTCCTGACTTGCAGGAAAGCGACGGAGGCGATAATACTAGTGTAGGAAATTACCCCGGCCTGCTTCCGGAGATGCCAAGATATTGTGTCCGCTTGTAATTCGATAGAGATATGACTGTAATTTAGAATTGCTTGTCAAGACCATCAAGCAAGGAAAAGTGCCGTTAAGTGTCTTTTCCAAGGACACAACAGAATGGCGCAATTAGGTTTAAACCGAGGCCATGTTGATCATAAGCACGGATCATAACCACTTGACCATGCTGCCAACTGTTTTAAATTAATACGCTGGTTTCAGCGCGTTTTCCGATGCCATCACGTTGTCTGACGTCATCAGCGCGCCTGCGGTGCTGACGCCGGTCACCAAATGACGCAAGACACACCATTGACGTGTTATAGGTAGCCATTCAAGAATAATAAAAACAGTTATTTTCCGAGTTTATTTTGCAGTTTAAGTTTAGCAAGTTATAAAAAATCAGTGTACAATTAAAGAAAGAAATTAAACAGATTTTTTTCCCAAGCTATCTTAACTTGATTTATCACCAGTTTTTAACCTTGTCTCCGATGCAAGAGACCGGGAGATGCGCTTTGATACAGTTTTTTTTTTTTTTTTGCTGTTACTACATAAAACCAACTGGTTTCAATTACGTAAGATTTCGTGACGTTTTATTTTTTCCACGGAGGCCTATTTAATATACTGTTGAGTAAAGTTGTGCTGATAACTTGTTTTATTGTACCCAAAATTTGTAGCAGTTGACACGATAGGAAGTTTGTAATTTCGATTAATCAAAATAGTGTGTAGCTTATACTGTACTTGTTATGCCAGTGTGTAGAGTGTGAATCAGAGCAATTTTTTTTGGTTTCAAAAGAAATCGACTTTTTTCTTATAGAAGCAAAGACAATAAAAATAGAACAATCAATTTTTCTGAATGTTCTTGAAGTACATTGAAAAGCATTTGAAACAAATTGAAAATCAAATTTGGTTTTGTAAAGCAACGATTCATTTCTATTTTGTGTTTTTTACAAACGATAGCAACAGCAGAGTCTTCCAATTGCTTAAGATTCCGTTGCAGTAGTAATTAAACAGTTTGATCTTCTTTCCTGCATTTTACTCTGTTTTTTGACGTATCAATTTCACCAATGTCTTCCTCGAAGAGATTATCGATGTTTGTGCTAACGGCTCGTTTAAACAGTAACTCACAGTTTTTGCTTTTAGTGTGCAGTTTTTGTTTAATTCACTTATCAGTTTAAATTAGTCAAATTTAGTTTTACCAACGTCATGATTGGACAGAGAAATAGTATACCGTAAGATCTTTTTGAACTCTGCCCTGGGTAAAGATAAATCATTGTTGTTTTCAAAAGCAAAAGTGCTATTTCTTTTATCGACAAAGCTTTAACTATTTTTTATTAAGAAAGTAATTGTGAGGAGCATCTTTAACCAAAATAACAAGCGTACCCCATTTACATGTATTTGTCGTGAAGTGATTTTACTGAAGGAACAATAGATATCACTCAAGTACACTGCTACATAGCTTGATGATAAAACCTAAAAATGTAAATGTGTTAGGGTAGAAAAATATCTCAATATCGTAAAAATTACTCGGAAAAACGTATCCAAAGATAAGAAGAAGTTGACCTGAATAGACATTCAAATGTAACTTTTGTTCAGTTTATGCCCTTTATTATAATACATCCCTTGTTAAGATAAATTTGAGAAAAATCCGCCAAAAACCAGGCGTACATAGATTGTCCACACATAGTGGACAGCAGTGCAATAGCGTATGTATTTTTAGTAATTCCAATAAGGGTTAATGAGGTGGTCTGGGTAGTCATTCAAGAGCAATAAAAAAACAATTTTCTGAGTTTCGCTTGCAGTTTAAAGTTCGAACAAGTTATTTAGATTAGGTGAAGAATTTTTAAAAAAATAAACTGATTTTCTTTTTTTCCAAGCTATCTTAACTGATACATACTCGTAAAACACCAAATTTAATTTTGGCTTTTTTTAACAACGTTTAAAATCTGTTTTTGTAGTTTAAAAAGCTTCATTGAGGATTTTTTGACAAACGTTATCTGTCCGTTAAATTAAATCAAACGCTAGATTTTCCATTTAATTAAGTCAATTAAATGTTTTAAGATTTGAATAAATGTTTTATCTGGGATTCATCTATTGAGGCTAGATGAATCAAAACATGATTTAATCTTACAATAAAAGTCTTCCCTCGTGTAGATAGTTCAAAGTCTGGCTTTGTTTTCAAAAGGTTTGCAAAATTTTTTTGTTGTATTGTATTTCAGAATTAAAACTGTTGACTATTATCTTCCAAATCATGTCTCTGTCGAACCAAAATAATTTTGATGTCACTAACCAAAGGCAAAGTATACAAGCAATTTCTTTTATAATATAGTAATAATTTCATACCTTAATTTCATAATATTGCAGATGAACCAATTCCACAAAGTTTCGATAAAATGCCCCAAAATGCTATGCATTTTAGAACGGTTCCAACAAATTCATGTGAACCACGAAGACTATTGGCAATTTCGTCACGTGGCAGCTGTGGTTCAACACAAAAAAGGTCGGAAAACCAGAAAAAATCGTGTTGCTGTTCTTGCATCTTGTTGTAAATAATTCAAATTGTTTAAACTTTTTTGATTTGAAATTTTTTTTTTCAATAATTCTCTTTAATATGATGTATGAGTACTGGATGTTCACTATTCGTTGAATTTAACTACAAAGGTCTAAGCAATTTTTCACTGTGGTAAATATTTTCTTTTTTATCAGCTAAATTTAGTTTCGTCCACAATTAAAATTCAGTTCAACAGTATTACTATAATTGAATTTTAAAGGATCCAGAATAAAATGAAGTACATCTATACAGGTTCAAAAAATCAGATACACTTTGGGCTTGTCTCGCTTTACACGGTGCTGAATATGCATGAGGAAAGTATTAAGCAAGTGCAACCTATACCAAAGAAAAGCAATAAAAGTTGTTACGCCTTTAATAATATCAATCATGTTCACCATCAATACAGCGCTCTTGCCAACTCGACCACAACTCTTGGATAAGCAGTTCCTTTGCTTTTTTGCCTCCTGCATAAATATTTTTTTCTTTGTTCATCACAATCGTTCGATTAGGTAAGGCACGCAAATAAAGGCCAGTTTCATCAGCATTCCAAATCTCCGATAAATCGTATCCCTCGTAAAGTTTGCTCCAATTGGTAACCCAGTCATCTTTCGTAGCGAACCGTGAAGGAACTTGTAGCTAAGTTGATTTCGTTTTTTAAATCTCCCGAACCAACCTCACTTCCAGTGAACTTGTCTTCACTAAGTTGCTCAGCGAATTTCTTTGCCTTTGCTTTTAAAATGGGGCCGTTTATTGGTGCATCCCTTTTTCGAACGTCACTCAGCCAACCCATCACAGCTGCATCAACTTGGAGGGATTGTGCAGTTCTGGCTCGTTCCTGGAATCTCCCAGGAATGAGTGATTCGCGTCGCTGCAAGATTTTTCCAAGAGTGTAGCGTGGAATGTTTAGCTTTACAGCAGCTTGTGACTGGCTCATCTAAAAATTATAAAACATCGAAATAAATTTCAGGTCTACATTAAAATCTTGTGTAATCTGTAGGCCTACTTACCCTTGGCAATGCATCATAGCCTTTGAGCAAGTCTAGTTCTTCCTGATCAGATCGATCTTGTCTTTTTCTTTTCATTCTGCTTCAACTTCGCTTTGTAAACAACTCACACGTGCGCGCTTTTTGAAGGATACAACTGTAAATGCCATGCAAAGCCTTCGGCAGTTCTAATCCGCGCGCGCGCTAACACGGTCTGAGAGCACGCTAACACGGTGTGAGTACGCGCCAGGCATGCGTGACTTCAACGCGTCAACGTTTGACCTTTTTTTTGATTTGTCATGCACGATCACGCACAAACGATAGTGACTTTACACAACAAAGCTGCTCTTAAAAGCGGTGGCTTGCTCTACTAAGCGGAGAATTTTATAACAGGAAAAGATAGGAATCATTTCTTGTCATCTGAAACTGCTCCAAAAAGCGGGTTTCTCTATAAACCAATGCTCTATTAAACGGTGACCACTGTAATGTCGTCTCGCTACGCATTGCCTTTATATAGAAAAAAAATCACATGACGCAAATTTACTCGTAAACGTTAGACTATTCTCCAATTCTCTAGAGAAGGCGTCTTTTTTTGGGCCAAGTAGCATATACGCGAAGATTCTACAAGTAGCGAGCTATATTGGTTGCTTGGAGAAAAACATACGTATTACGTCATTACTGTCGACGGAAAGAGAAAAAGGATACATGAAACAAATCAAGCGAATCGAAGCATTATACTATGCAATAAAAGATTAGCGATTCACGGCGACGCGATTATTATTTAATAATAAAACTTTGGATTACTTTTAACGGAAATAAACCATATCGTCATGATTAAAATTATTATGAATGAAGTGTGACATTAAGCTTGTATTTTTTATGACTCAATAATGCATACATATCGTCAGTTTACTTGTACTGTATTATTTTCTTTTATAGAGCGAAACTCAAGTCTGTTGCTTCCTTTTCGTTGTTCGTTTGATAATTTCGTGATTTATCTAATTCCTCATATTAATCCATTTAATTTATTCTATTTTAGTTAGACGAAGAAAGCTCCATGCCCGCGAAAGCTTGCAATAAAATTAAAATTAAATTACAATCAGTTGCAGCACACCGATTGTAATGTTTTGATTGAAGTAGTAGAGGGGAAGGAGGGCAATGTGCTTGAATGTATCCAGAATTCATACCATAATAAAAGTGCCCTTTGTCGAAAAAATGGTAAACATGACTGAAGTAAATTTGTCCGGGATTGTGCCTCATCAAATATGGTAACCCTAGTATAAATATAAAATAGATTACCAATTGCTTTTTTTTAGTTGGCTTAACCCTTTAACTGCCAGGCCCTTTTGTGTAAATTATCACAAAAGAAGAGAATTTACACAATTTGCGATATTTCAAAATCTACAAGAGCTACATGAAAAGTGTAAACAGAAAGTTGTTAAAAAAAGCATGTACTTTTAAAATATGTGGCGTTTTATTTTAATTTTTAGTTTGTTGATTACTAGAAAGTAACTTTATAGGTTGAATCTTGCATTGCCATTGTATTGCACTGCATTGTTTTGAACGTTGAATTTTCTTTTGTGAGGAAGAGATGTATCACCCTTTTTTGCACCCCCGAATTTTATGCATGTTAAATTTTGTGTGAGTTAATTTATTCTGATGCTGCATAATTGCTCTGATTCATCTCAATATAGTTAGTTTCCAAAAAAATTTGATTTTGGTGACAGAACACCAATTTGTTCATTATATCTACCGGTCTCGAAAATTTTTTCAAAGATACTATTTTTGGTTTCAACTAAATTTTTGAAAAAAAATTTAAATATAAACATCAAAATTTTTTTTATTTCTTTTAAGTTTGGTTAAGTACCAATTAAGCAACGCCAAAATTAACATGTTGCAGAAGTAATTTCAATTCATTTTTAACGATACGAAAATATTGCTCTAAAAGCCACTATAGTGGCTGTTGGCAGTTAAAGGGTTAAAATAGCACAAAAGAGTAGCAAATTATTATTATTATTGTGGTATTTTGAAAGTACGTACAAAAATAAAAAAGCAAAATCTCAAGTAATCACCAAACAAAGAACAACGGAACCAAAATCTGAATAGAATAATTCCCACCAATAGCCTTGGTTTTAGTAAACACGGAATGAAAAATGCAAAAATGCAAAAATGCAATACAAGAAAATAGAAATATTATCTCGGGTAACGCAGCTTGTGTCAAATATTTTCAAGTTTTCGGATGTAATTGTTTAATGATGGGTCAGTGTCAGAAGTGTACGACCTGAAAAAAAGATTTATTGCTGTCCAGTTTGTAAGAACTTTACATTTGTGATGCAAAATAAAACTTAAAAACTTTCTTAATTTAAAAAAATAGGAATAATGATTAAAAGACAAAGCTTCGCGTTATCAAAGCTTATTTAGTAGTGTGACAAATTACGTAACATAAATGAAAAGGGTATATTTTAAAAAATATATATGAAAATAGCATATAATAACAGATAGGGGAGAAATTTGAAAGTCACTTTTTGAAAATAGGCAAGTTTTTTTTAATGAAATAGACAAACCAACATAAAAACTTTCATGTAAATAACAATGCAGAGGATTACATTTTAATATTAATAGAATGCAGGGTTACTATGCACAAAGCAAAAATATAAAAAAAATCTTTAACGACGGGGAGATCTGTGCCACAGATCCGTGCATTTTGTCGCCAAGGCGGGGAAATCTATCCGATAGACTTCCTCTTTGCTCCGCGTGCATAGAATGCAACTTAACACGCTTTCTTTCTCCTATTGTTCACAAGCTTTTAAGCAATTCACAAGTTTCCACAACTTTACTGTTCAGATTAAATGCTTTTTATAAATTTTTCTGAATAGTAGAAGATTATGCTTTTTTAAAAAATGTGATTTTTATGACAGACAAGTTATGCGAACAATCGGCTATTAAGAAATTGCTTCAATGGGACAAAAAAGTAGATTAAGAAAGTGATTGTACAACGAAGACTCAATCTCTCCTGTAACTAAACACTTTCGATAATCTCAAACGCAAAATAAGCACAAGACTAAAGCAGAGATTTTTTTGTTTTCTAACAATAAGGAATTAATCAAAAACAATCAGATTAAGCCACTCCAGTCATTGGAAGTTGAAAGGAAGCCTCAGTGCTAAAATGGTTAATACCTGTGATACGATGAATGAAATCTTGCCGGTTGACGGCGCTCATAAGAGTGACGTACCGATGTTCCGGGATCCCCTAAACGTGGGGAGAGGGAGGGAATGTGGTGGTTGTTTTGCGGAAGTTCTAATTTAACCAATCATGTTTTTGAGAAACTTTACAGTAGAGCATACTTTATTCAGTTAATAATTTTAAGTTATTGCGAAAAATTTTTGGATAAAGAAACTGACAAAACAACAAGAAATATTCTACCATACAAAAAACACAGAAAAGAAAGATTAAGTTGTTTGCTGCGCCTTGTTACAATGTTGAACATCAGCATTTTTTAAAAGGTTTAATGCGTTGAACAATAATAAACTAACAATTAAATGCTCTTTTATGGAGTATATGTCAATCTTATTGTAACATAGATATTAAATTACCGTTCAAGATGACGCCAGAGGAAGTGACGGCGAGCGGAATTCCGTGTTTGTTGTGGATCACTGTTGACACTGTTTCGTTCGCTCGACGCCACTTCCGGACCAAGTATTTTAACCTGTATAAACGGAAGTAAACGTCATAATTGTTGTATATCAAACATTAGCTGACAAGAAAGCGACAGAAGAGCTGAACATAATCACGCTGCACTCAGATTGATCTTACATGATTCCGGGGATGATTCATGCAGAGATTGTAGATTTAATATTTTATTTCGTCTTTTATAAAACAAAATAAATTAAAACTTCAATGGCTTCCATAGGATATCGACGACAAACTAACAAGGAATCAAACAAACCGCGATAAATTTTTCTAAACCAGAAATTATGTGATCAAACCTACAACGGTAATTTCAATACACTGGATTGAGTTGTTTAACAAAAATCATATTATTAAATTCGATTTGCAGATCGTCATATATTGTAATTATAGAGATGAAAACTTTTTCTGCTGGCAACTTAAGGTCAATTATATTAAAGATTGATTTTTTTGTACTGAATTTGAGTCAGTTTAGCGTTCAATTGATCTTTGTGAATGTGGCCCATCGGCCCGAATAGGTTTGACTGAACAAATCCCTCAAAATTAAAAACACGAGCTAATGACGCTAAAAATAAAACCCGCCTGCACACTGCTATCACTACACGGGCCGCACTGCGAAACTTGGTGAAAGCATCGGACCGGTGGGTGACTGTCCGCCAGAGGGCGTCGTCACTAGGATATGCCCCCATGCGAGCGATCATAGTCAAGTTTGCTTCTTCGCAGTCCTTATAACAAAATTATTTCCTTAGTTTAAAATTCATTTGTTCTTCTGGTAGACTCAGCAAATTAAACTTTAACAAATAACAGAAGGCGTAATATATTTATCAAAGAAAAACTCAACACGACGTTTCGTCCGTTACATCGGGCTGACTTCATTAGGTAAAACAACACACAATGCACAACATATTTAAAAACCAAGAACATAAAAAAGAAAAATTAATAAACACAAGGTAAGAGGCAAACATACATAACAATTTAATAACTACTTCGTGCAACAGAAATAAATTTAACAGGTTAAAAACCGACATTCATTATGAAATTTTTTATATTCCTATATATTTTTGGAAAAGCATTCCAAATATTATAGTTCCAAATATATAGGAATATAAAAAATCTCATAATGAATGTCGGTTTTTAACCTGTTAAATTTATTTCCGTTGCACGAAGTAGTTATTAAATTGTTATGTGTATTTGCTTCTCACCTTGCGTTTATTAGTTTTTTTTATGTTCTTGGTTTTTAAATACTTGTCGATTTTTAAAAGTTGTGCATTGTG
Organism: Diplosoma virens; assembly: GCA_963680785.1. Classification (NCBI taxonomy): domain Eukaryota; kingdom Metazoa; phylum Chordata; class Ascidiacea; order Aplousobranchia; family Didemnidae; genus Diplosoma; species Diplosoma virens. The sequence continues at coordinate 19,818,095 of OY796883.1, forward strand.
TGTTGTTTTACCTGATAAAGTCAGCCCGATGTAACGGACGAAACGTCGTGTTGAGTTTTTCTTTGATAAATATATTACGCCTTCTGTTATTTGTTAAAGTTTAACTTGCTGAGTTTACCAGACGAATAAATAAATTTTAAACTAAAATTATTTCCATCAAGTGGCCAAGTAACGTTGAAATTGATTTCATTTAATTTTATTTATATTTAAAATGTTTAGTTTTGATAAACTTTTGACAAAATATTATAAAGTTGATTATTTTTCTAATTTGAAACTATCCTGAAAACCGCCCAACAAAAGGAGTAAGTACTTCTTCTGGTAGACAAGCGATGTTGCGACCAAATCAATGACCTAGTTTCGTGACCTAGTTTACGGTTGAATAATTAGGACGGTACACGTCATTCTAATCGGGACCACGTTTCACACGCATAAGATTCCTTTCATTCAGTGAAGTAGCAGGTTTGATTGCGCACGGAAATTTTGGCTCGCTCGTTTAATGAAGAAAGTTTCCGCTATCTTGAATAATTTGGTGACCTATAAAATTTTTGAAACGCAACTATTACATCGGCGTGTGTTTTCGTTTTTCTTTGCTCGTTGTTGGTGTGCTGGAGCAGGCAGCATAGTGCTTCGCATTTCTCGTCTTTTATATTAAATTATTTAGCTATTTATTCGCTGGTGTAATAATTTCGCGCATTCGAAATTATTCATAGTCTCTTAGATTTAAGATAGCGGTAGTTGGGCCATTCGTCCCTCCCCCCCTGTAGGTTTTGGAGCCTACATACATTCAAAAATTTTTGGTTTATTTGGTTTACTTGATACGTTTAAAATCTTGGTTTGTGTAAGGTTACTTGTGTTAAATACGCTCATAAGGTTAGGGTTATTGCTGCTAGATATACTCTAAACTTTTAGGATCTTGCCTTTGAGTTTAAGCTTTACCACTTTTCGATAGACATTCTAAAATTAGCTTTGCTTGTTTGGTTTCCTTCACTAGTTACTGTACCTCGTTAGATTATGAATAGACGTAGTGTGTCACTTAGTTGCTTAACGAAAGAAGAACCGCCGCTTGTAAGTAAACACCATAATGAGCTCAACTCTAGGGAAGCTGAGCTGGCACGGTGGAGTGAAGACCTTAAACGTAGGGAGGAAGCCTTGCAAAAAAAGCATGAAATAAGAGACCAAGATTTGTTGTACTCGGGAAATTACTGTTTGTCGCCCCCTTCCTTTCACTGCTTAGATCGTTACCCACCCAACCTTTCTTGTCGCCCATCCCCTCCTAACTGGGAAAGCATTAAGAGAACCCGCGTTGATCCAGGCGGCTCTACTCGTGGCACGGCTTCACATTTGTTGAGAGCTACCGATCAACATGATGCATGGCCGGTTCACGGTACGGCGATTTACAAGAGCACTTCGCGCCATTTGTTCAGACTCCAGAACAGCCACGATCCTCCCTTCTTCGACCACGTGTCGGCTTTCATCCTTCTTGTCAAGAAGTTGAATTTGATACCCCTGCATTTTCGGGGCTTGACAGGGAAAATAGTCAGTCGGTTAGACCTAGATTTTCGGCTGATAATGACCCAAACTACTTATCTCAAGGTCCCTCTAGCTCGTGTAGTGATGTTGAAAAATTGGTGGGAGCACTATATACTTTAACCAATCGTGTGAATCAAAGACCTCTGGCGCTCTCTAAGGAAGAACTGTTTGATGGCGATCCCTTAAATTACAGGCGCTTTATACATCACTTTGACGCCTATATCGCAAGAGGCGTAGTAGACATGGCAGATAGGTTGAATCTTCTCATCTCCTCGTGTACGGGGGAAGCAAAAGAGAGCATTGCAGATTGTATCTTGGCTAGGTCCCCAGATTTAGGTTATGATGAAGCCAGGAGAATTCTTGAAGTCAACTTTGGTCAGGAGCACGCTATCGTGAGTGCTTACGTAAGAAAACTTACAGAGGGTCCACCTATTCGCTCTAATGATAAATCCGCTTTAGCCCAGCTAGCTCGAGACATGCGAAATTGTGAGATTTCCTGTGGGGCCATGTCCAGTGCCGGGCTGAACACGCAGCACACAGTAGCTAGCATCTTCAAGCGTCTACCTGCAAATCTGCAGGATAAATTTATGGCTTCGGTTGGGCCACAGCTCGAGAGAGGTCAGCCCATTTTATTTTCGCAACTTTCAGTGTTTTTGGAGAGGCGTTCACTTATAGAAAAGAGTTTTCTCGGGCAGTTGGCTTATCATCGTAAGGAAAGAGGGTTTAGCTCTAGTTCACAACCAGACTTTGGCCCTCCACGCACACAAAAATATTCAGTCAATACAGCCCAAGTCGGAGACGACGATTCACGAGGCAACGTTGCAAAACAGGGATGTGCGTTCTGTTTAGGTCAGCATGCAATCTGGAGGTGTGAAAGGTTCTCAAATCAACCATTGAGAAAGCGCCGAGCCGTAGTTAAATCTGAGAATCTTTGTTTTAATTGCCTTGGGTCACACTTAGTGCGCGCATGTAAATCTAAATCCACGTGCCGTGAGTGTGGAGGGAGACACAACACACTGCTTCACGAGGAGCGTCAGGAGGTCCTCCCCAAGGAAAATACTCCACCTTTACAGGAACGGCAAGTTTAAGTCTTGTTAGTGCTGCAAGTAAATAACCACTAATTAAGTCAATTACAAAAGTGCTTTTAAAAATCAGTGCTTACATTAAGTTTTGTAGACTGAACGTCTATACCACGTGTAGAGTAGACCTGATCTTATTTTAAATTTATTCCTTTAAGATACTTATTCTATAATTTCAAACTCAATTTAACTTGTCAGTGGATTTTTGAAATAAACTTGGGCTCAGAGAGATATTACAGTGTATTTCTTACTAAAAGATCTCAAGCAACATTTCAATTTATAATAGGAAGCAATCAGAATTCCCTAACACATTCGTTTTGACGAATTAAAACCGTGTATAGAATTAACCCAACAAAATAAGGAAGTTTGCTTAGGTTTGGCGGTCTTAGCAAGCTGTTCTAAATTTTAGCCATATTTTTATAAAACTAAAAAATTGTAATCAGACAGCAATATTATGGCATCTTTGGAAAAAGATCGGGTAATTGCTTGCTCTATCTACAAGTATAGCGCACTGAGCCTAGTATATCGCGTATAGTACCTCCGACGCATTCCTGCGAGTCAATATGATGAATATAGAAATGAAATAAATAAAATGTATTGGGCTAGTATAGCACATATAGAGCCTCCGACGCATTTCCCCGGGTCAATAGGATAAATATAGAGATGAAATGAATAAATAAAACAAAAATGACTTAAGATCTGTTCTTTGTGTTTCAAAATTCTTTGTAAAGAATGCTCTAACTTACATATTCTACGCATTTAATTAAATCAAACGCTACGTTTTCAACTTCAATTACCTCAATTATTATTTTAGGATTTGAGCAAATGTTTATCATGGTTTCATTGACATTAACCTTCTTCTAGCCAAAACCTCTCCTGATACACAGATTCCCAAAATGAGGTCATATTGGACACCAACCATTTTTTGCTTTTAAACTTGTAATTTTATGTATTAAATTTAGAATAAGGAATAGAAAGATAGTCTAAATTTTTTAAACATTTATTAGGAATACCCTTTGCCTCAATTGCAACAAAAAACAAAAAAAGAACATTATCGTGACAAAAATTTAATGATTGCAATATACACAAGTGTTTACATTGGATTCTGTATGTTCAGGGCATATGTATGCAGAGCATAAAGACACCTAACTCTATATTTGGCGTCTTTCGACCTTGGGCAAAATGTACAGCAATTTCTTTTCCCTACTCTCGAACTAGCAGCCCTTGCTGTATGTATTGGTATCTGTTGTGGCGGTGGACTTATAACTGTTTCCATGGCCGCTTGGACTGAGTTCGGAATTCCTGTTCTTGGAGGAATCGCTCTTCTTTTGATAGCAGGTTTTACGAGTTCAAAGCCCAGATCTTTGAGGAATTTCAGTCTTGTCATTAAAGTATTTGTGCATTTCTTTTCCATGGCCGCTTAGACTGAGTTCGGAATTCCTGTTCTTGGAGGAATCGCTCTTGTTTTGATAGCAGGTTTTACAAGTTCAAAGCCCAGATCTTTGAGGAATTTCAGTCTTGTCATTAAAGTATTTGTGAAGACTTTTTTTTTTTGGAGAACACTACGTTTTCACCACACTCAGTCAAATTTACTTGGGTCGCAGTCATCTTTGCAAATTGTTGTTTTTAGCGATTTTGGGTTGCCGAAAAAAAGTTTAAGAAACACTGCATTAGATCCTGCGACAACCCTGCGGACTTTTTAACCAAACCTTTTACCTTCAACAAACTGAGCGTCTGGCATGAAAGCCGTTCATTCTTAAAAAATTCCAAAAAGATGTACAAATTTAAAACCAGTTTCACAGAAGACGTTGCTCAAATATTGAAGCAAGAAGAGAAAACAAGAAGATATAAATTTTAATATCGCTTTAAACAAAGTCGATTTTTTCGGAGCCATAAGCTTTTCGTGACGCTCTCATCAGTGGCAATCGCGTCAAAATGGGACGAACCAGAGAAAATCAAGGTATTTATAGTCTCAACAGTTGGGAGAAAGGTGCTGCAGTCTCGGAAAGGAGAAAGGCACAATTGCACAGTGTGGTGCAATACAGGATGTTCTCGGAAAGGAGAAACGCACATGTGCAATTACCCCTGGAGAAACACTGTTACTCGCAACTAAGGTTATTTGAAAAGTTTCAATGTGTAAACAAATTCCTTTTGCTTACATAAAACCGGATGTTTGGTTTTGATATAAGTTGCCTCGAGTAGACACAGATGGAACGAGTTGCGTGCCACAGCAAGAATTTTAAAACGTTTGTCGTTATAGTTTGCAGCACATTGCTCGTTGTCAAGCAAGTGTTGTCCAATGGCAGAGTCACAATCTGGATTGTTACGTTTTAGCTTACAGGATCTGCCAGGTTGAGATCGCGTAGGGCGCTTCGCTTGCTGTTGTAGCCATTTAGGAACATGCTGCTTGATTCTATCTTGTAGTCGCTGTGATGTTCGTCCTACGTACCTACTGTCACAGTGGCACGAATATTCATAAACAACGGAGCTTTTCAGCGTGGTAGGTAAAACATCTTTGCGGGCTACAGGCAACATGCGTTTTGATGTAAATACAACTCTGGTGGTAACGGAGCCATAGCAGCTTTCAACAGCCGTTTTGACGTTTTTATCAAGACCAATGGAAGCTTTCCCTATCCAAGGAACTCTCAAATATACGGGACACTTCTCAGGACCAAATCGTTTGGGCATAGAAAACTGAGCAATTTTCTTGGAAATGTTGCAGTCAATAATAGATTCAGGATAACCATTGTCCAATAGAGTGTTCTTGATATGCTTAATTTCTTCGTTTCGTTTAGATTTCGTGCATATCATTAGTGCCCGGTGTACCAAAGTTGATATAAGATTTGTTTTTTGTTTAGTGGGACTGAAAGATTCCCAACGTAAGTACTGTCCAGTAAAGGTAGGTTTTCTATACACACTTGTTTCAAAACCGGTAACTGTTCGTTCCACGTTAACGTCGAGAAACGGTAAACAATTATTTTTCTCTTTCTCAAAGGTAAATTTGAGAGAAGGATGGAGACAGTTTAGTTGTTTGAAAAAGTTATCCGACTCTTCTTCATTGCGAAACATAGCAAATGTATCGTCAACGTACCTAAAATATGTGGAAGGTTTTGATTTTTGAGAAAAGAGTTTTTCTTCATAAAACCCAACAAAGATGTTAGCTAAGGCTGGGCCTAGTGGTGAACCCATTGCAACCCCATCAGTTTGCTTGTACATGATGTCGTTAAAGCTAAACTCTACTCCAGATGTGGCACTTTTCATCAGTTCAATGAAGACAGCCTTCGAAATAAGTGGTTGTGCATCCGAATCATCGCAATATAAGACATCTGCACAGATATTAATGGTCTCTTCAAGTGGGACGTTTGTAAAGAGGCTTGAGATGTCGAAGGAGCACATGAAAAGATTGTTAGCATCTTTAGAGTTTTGAATAGCATCAGCAAACGTAAATGAGTCACGAATACAATGGGTCGAGAAACGCTTTAATACCGGTTCCAAGAGGCTTGCTAACCACTTGCTGAGCTCATGATGGGATGAGCCTGTCATAGATAGTATCGGTCGTAACGGTACGTTTGTTTTGTGCGTTTTGGGTAAACCATACATTCTGGGTCTTTGTGATCCGGTGGGACGAATATTTTGGTAAAGACTTTTGGGTATTGAATCTTCTTTAAATAGTTCTAGTAAGCGTTTTTGAAGTTTTGATTCAATATTAGCAGTGTTGCCTGTAGCCCGCAAAGATGTTTTACCTACCACGCTGAAAAGCTCCGTTGTTTATGAATATTCGTGCCACTGTGACAGTAGGTACGTAGGACGAACATCACAGCGACTACAAGATAGAATCAAGCAGCATGTTCCTAAATGGCTACAACAGCAAGCGAAGCGCCCTACGCGATCTCAACCTGGCAGATCCTGTAAGCTAAAACGTAACAATCCAGATTGTGACTCTGCCATTGGACAACACTTGCTTGACAACGAGCAATGTGCTGCAAACTATAACGACAAACGTTTTAAAATTCTTGCTGTGGCACGCAACTCGTTCCATCTGTGTCTACTCGAGGCAACTTATATCAAAACCAAACATCCGGTTTTATGTAAGCAAAAGGAATTTGTTTACACATTGAAACTTTTCAAATAACCTTAGTTGCGAGTAACAGTGTTTCTCCAGGGGTAATTGCACATGTGCGTTTCTCCTTTCCGAGAACATCCTGTATTGCACCACACTGTGCAATTGTGCCTTTCTCCTTTCCGAGACTGCAGCACCTTTCTCCCAACTGTTGAGACTATAAATACCTTGATTTTCTCTGGTTCGTCCCATTTTGACGCGATTGCCACTGATGAGAGCGTCACGAAAAGCTTATGGCTCCGAAAAAATCGACTTTGTTTAAAGCGATATTAAAATTCTGTACCACAAAGAAGCTTTTTAAGATATAAATTGCACTGTTTATCTGCCGCAGACAGTTTTATAAAAAAATTGCTTTCAAAAATTTCCACTTGGCCAAAATTTCTAAGAATCGTTGCTTGGCTTCGCCGACCAATTCTTCATTGTAATCAACGAAGAACAAACTTAAGCAGTAATGAATTGACAAACGCAAAATTAATTTTGTTTTGGCTTGCGCAGAAGGATTTTCGATTACCACACCAACAAATACTGCGGAAGAAGCTGAACCTTACTCTGCCGGAAGATGATCGTTTTCCAAACTGTCCCTGGAGAAACTATGTTATAAATGCCATCCCGCTACCAGGAAATAACAAGTTAGTAAAACTTTATGCTTTACATCTTCATGAAACTTTAGGTCACCAAGGTTATCGCGTCATAGTTGCCAATTTGCCTGAGCGTGGAATTCACATAAATAGAAGAAAGAGGTTGCTCAAATTACGTAATTGCACCACGCTGCATGAAATGCAGGCTATTTCGTAGACGTTTGTTAGAGCAACAAATTGGACATCTACCGAAATTTCGCTTTACTTCGTATTCTCCACCATTCGCTGCAATTGTTCTTGACTACTTTGGCCCCGTTAAGATAAAGAAAACTAGAAACGTCATTATAGATTCTTCTATACTTTTGATAACTTGTACAACAAGAAGAGTAATACATCTGGAAATTACGGAAACCCAAACTAAATACGACTTTCTGCTCGCTTGGCGAAGGTTTATTTCTAAAAGGTGTGTACATCTTGTTCACGTCTACAGCAACTCTAGAAAAGCGTTTGTCGGAGCGCAAAAACCGATCCGCAATTGGATCTCTAGTTGGGATGTGACGAAGATTAAAAATTCTCTTGCAGGAGAAGGTACGACGTTTGATTTTATCTGGAAATTTAATATACCACAAGCCAGTCACATAAACGGAATCGTTGAATCCTTAGTGAGGAGTTGTCGCAAAGCTTTAGACTACTCTTGTAATTACAAAAAATACTCTTACAGCCAGTTTGAATAGGAAATTATCATTGCCGAGATAAAATACTTAGTAAATTCACGACCCATGTTCCCTAAAACCATTAAAGACTTAGATGAAGAACCCTTTAGTGGCAACACGCTACTTTACCCTTATGGACAACATCCCATACCTCAAATCAATGCATCTGAATTTACCAACCCTAGAAAATCAATTAAACAGGCTCAAAATTTCATTAACACTTTCTGGAAATCGTGGATGCTTAATATGCCTCCCCATCTTTTACTACGCAACAAGTAGTTTAGACCGAGAAGAAATTCGAAAAAAGCCGATTACATCATTGTTTTAAAACCTGGTCTAAAAGGACGTCCAGCACCCCAAGGACTGTGGGAGCACGCCATCGTTATTGACACTTTTCCAGGACCTGATGGTTTCGTTCGCAAGGTTGAATTAAGTCTTTCCGGTCAACGAAAATTGTTAAGACCCATTCACAAACTTTGTCTTTTGGCGACAGAAGAAGAACTTCGAAACAATGATTGAAGCAAATCTTCGTTACACCGTGACGAAGCACTTCTCTGCCTGAATTGTATTATGTGTACCATGTTATTGTAACCTTTTGGTGTGCTGTTTTTTATTTTTTCGTTGTTTATGCAGTCATGATAAAAACAGCTGTAATCTTGTGTACTTGTTTAAATTAAACTGAAACTTATCGCTGCTCATTTATTCCGCGCCGGGCGGGAGTGATTTGGTTCAAAATTAACAAATTGTAAATATTCGAATGCGCGCTTGGTTTGCTTGTTTCAATCTAGATCGCGTCTTCTTAAGTTGTTCTTTCTCTACTAGCTTAATTAAAACGGGTATTTTTCCCGCGTCAACAACTCGAAGATAAATTGATTACTGTTATAGTCTCGCTGAGATACGCGGCAGCAACATTAAAAGCATCTTTTTGAAGTCATAGTGGTTGTTGAATCTAACGATAATTTTTTTTGGTGTTTCAGAACTATTAGTTATTATTTAATTTGTTCCAATTTAAATTTGGGCTGCGTTGAAAAGAATTTTCATAAGTTGGCTATTTTAAATTATCATTTATCGTGTTTTTTACGTTTTTTGTCTTTGTTTAGAATTACGGAATAACGCTTCAATAGATCAAAAAATCAAACTTAGATTGAGTTTTCTCGTCAATTTGTCTACGCAGTTATAGCTATTAGAAATGAAAAAAGATTAAATCAAATCAGAAGTCTTTGTGCCTACAAGACAAACAGCACCTCTCAAATTATTTCCATGACCGTGCTAGTGAACAGTATCTTTTGGAAAACCCTTTCTGTTCCAGCTAACACAGTGTCGCCAAATTTTCCATCCTTAGCCGAGGACGTACTTCTTTCCTTCTCTCGACCGTTCTCTTCTTGGCCGAGATGGTTTTCTTGACCAATCAGACGCGCTCTCGTTTTCTACATAAGTAGAATCAGATTGCTCTTAGTTCATTTAAACGGTTCCTCCTGACAAATGTCAGATAAAAAGCTTTCGAGTACCATGCCTCACAAATCAAAAAAAAGGTCATCAAATTAAGACAATTAACACAAATTTTCAAAAAATTTTCACAAACTTAAGTGAAGACGACTTTTTTTGTTATGAATATTTTGAGCACAAGCATTCACAATTCGTGCCTCAAATTACATCGAAGATCAAAAAAATTACAGGTTTTTAGTCTGGTTTTCGCAAAAAATTTTTATGAATGTGTTCACTGAATAATGTCTTGAGCAAAATTAAGCAAAAAGGGTCCATGAGTTAAAAAAGAAAGAGAATCCCTGACGTAATGTTTAAATTACGAAGACCTAATACTTTTGATAGTAAAGTTATAGTCAAGCAAAAAATCTGTCCATCGGTCTGCCACTCACCCTACTGGTACAAAATCAGCAAAAATGAAAAAGAAATTGATTTCATTTCATTTTTTATTCTCGATCGCTATTAAATAATTCCCACAAAAAATCATAAATATTAGAAAAGATCACGAAAAGAAAGATGCAACACAACGTTAAACGTTAAAACATGCATAAGTTAATTAAAAAGTGCAAGTACAAAACGGTAGAAAGCATGGACGCAACCCCTTGAATCTACTCTAACATTAAAAGAAAAATAATCAAACAAATTAGAAGATGGTATAACAAGAGCTTGACTACTCTGCGTAATGATGATAAGTGGCACAGCTAGTCAAGATAAAAATTTAGCTCAACTAAGCAAGGTGAGTGTTTTGGCTTCAAATCAATGTGGATTCTTATTTTGAAATGATTTATACACAGACTTCTAATAGTTTTTGGCTTACGAGTGCGACCAATTGGTATTGGCTCATTACCGCAATGCACGTGTACGATAATTTGTCACTTATTATTCGAACTCATTTGGCGCTTCTAATTAACTTCTTTCTTTTCAACCTTTTCCATTTGAATTTAAATATTAAATAACGAAAGAAATTCCTGTTATATATCGGCAAAAAGTGTAAACAAGAGAGAAAACATTCATTCATTTTAGTGGTAAAAAACTTTTGGCCAAAGTATAACTATTCCTTCGAACTTTGGAATGGCCATCGTTAAACTTCTACGTTATTTTGGCTCTCTACTTTCCTAAACTTCTGTAAGTAACTTTTATTTGGCTTCAGCATCAATTTTCTCGTTGTGACTATTTACAATGATTCACATGTTATATACAAGATTACAAGTACAAAATAGAAATTGAAGTATTTGTAAATCAAGCTTGAAAAAGAGAGTTTCGTGATAAACTAACTAAACCCAAAACAATGAGTAAAGAAAAACCACCCATAAAAAAACCTAACCAAGTCAGTAAATCTTTTCTAAATGCTTTTGGTAACTATACAAAGATTATTAAAGGAATTGAGTATCAAAAATAAATTTTTTAAAATTTATATATAAACTTAGTTTAGTAAATTGTTAGAAAAGTGTCTTTAGACTTATATGCAACCCAAGAGAAATTAAGCAGTAGCTAAATTTACTTCATGTTTCCTGCTTTTGATAAATTCAAATGAAACTAGGCAGTAGCCTATAACGAACATAATGGACTAAATGTTATAAAATAAATTTACTGATAATTTCATAACTTTAACCTCGATTTTCGACAGTCTTTAAGCTTTAATGCAGATTTCCAGCATACAACAAAGCATGTCACTAGCAACTATCGTCTACCTTAACTATAAAATCTGAAAGAATAAAAAAAGAAAAGCCTTATTAAACTGAATTGCGAAATTATTGAAAACTGATTGCGAAATTCCTTAAGTTGATTGCGAAAGCAATAGCAACGATTGCAATTGTGATGAAAAATAACCTTGTTAACTTTTATATTATCACTGAACCTTTGAAAATGGTGTGACATCACACAAAAAATGCTAAGAAGAATTACGACATCGTCACGCGTAGTAACGCTTCATTAACCCCTTCACTGTCAATCGTGTCATATGACACAGAGTCATTTTGGGACATTGTATTAGTCCAAGGGTCGGCAACCTACGCCCTGCGTGTAAGATCGCCCCGTGACATGTTCGTTAAATAAAAGTGTAAAATAAATTAAATTAAATAATTAATTGATAACAATTTATGCGGCAGTAAAACTGTGATACATCTAGTATTCCCAGGTGCAGAACAAGAAAAGGTTTTCATTTTAAATTTACGAGACGCTGCCCCTTTTATGACTAAAAAAATAGTAAAGACAAAAAAAAGTCTTTACTTTAAACTTATGCTGTTGCAATAAAGGTTTTGGTACCTGGTAAAAAGTGCGGCCGGCTATAACGTTATAATTTGATTTTTGGTCCGTGACATGCAAAAAGTTGCTGACCGCTGTACAAGTCTTTGAAATAAATAATCCTTCAGTTTTAACGAAATCATCTTATTCTATTGCATCAATTATTTCACCTCTGGAAACTAATTTTTCAAGTGTTTTCTGACACAGCAGAATTCTCTCACTGGGAAGGGTTAAACAGCGGCGCGTAGTAACGCTTCATTGAGCAGCGGATCAAAGCAGACTTGAACAACTGAATAATTCTAGTTATTTAATTTGAGAAATTAGAGAAAAATTTATGTAATTTTAATTCTAACCTTATTCGATGGAAGCTTTTTTGCCTTAATTTTAGTTTTAATCTAATTTTTGATTTTACCAAAAACACTACTGCATAATGTAAATCATCGATCAAATATTTTCAGCTTTTGTTGTGCAAATTGAATATTAAAAAGATTTTTAACACAAAAAAAATATATACATTGCAAGTATGGAATATCGTTAAATAAAGCTTTAAACTTAGATAAAAAATAGTTCAAAGCAAAAAATGCAAAATATTAAAATAAAGCCTTAAACTGAAATTGTTAAAAACTAAAAATTTCATGAAAATCAAATTATTTTCCCAACGTATTTTTTAATTTAATTTTCTTTCAAGAGTGCAACAAACAAGTTAATATTTTAAATCTTATTAGCAGTTGCGTTAACCAACTTGCCCTACAAAACATAATCTCTATTTCAAAAATTCCTAAACCTACTACAAAAAAAACTAGAATTAACAGTCTTTTAAGTCAAAGTAGGATAAAAAACTGCAAATGAATCAACCTAAAGCTATAAAAACAAGTGAAAACTCTCAAATGAAATTGGTTTATGATAAACTCGTGTGGACAATATTTAATGTTCTTATACTCCTGATGAACATGAAGCATTTAGTGATACAACAAAAAAATGTATTCCTTTGTAAATTTTTAGTTGTATATGTCATTATTTTCTTTCATTATACAAAATGGTTAATGTATAGTCTTTACACAAATACTATTAATGACAAGTTTTTTTAACAGTTAAAAAATTAGAATTTAAATCAGAATTACCTTTTGTTCAACATATTTTGAATGTTAGGAGTTTTTTCTGCTAAACTTCAACCATTTAAGATAATTTTATAACAATTTGAGAACTGCCAAGAATAGTTTACATTGTGCAACTGGCGTGCAGTATTGGAAAACTGAACAGATTATAATGTATGCTATTGTTGTTTCAAATTTAAGTGGTGTTTACTTTATTTAAATTGTTTTTTAAGCTGTAGTGGTGCTACCTTGAAGAAAGAAAGCATTCTTTTGCTTAAGGGGAGCCACTTTTACGACGCTTTTTAGGAGGGACTGGGTGCGACCCTTCTGTTTGCTTCATACTGATGCCATCACATAGGACTAGTGATTTTTTCCAATATTTTTGGCTTTGTTGAGACATTATGTCATATATGTATATTAAAATTTGGAAAAAATTCCGCAAAAATTTGAATACTTTTATTTATCACACAATGTTGCATATGCTAAATACTCTTTCAGAATATCCAATGGAAAACAACGTTAGGATTTCAAATAATTACTAGTTTATTTATAAACAAATACCCATAGTAATTTATGAACAACACTCTTGTCACTTATCAAACAGATGCATTAAAAAATTGATTAATTAAATACAGTAGAATTCCAATTATATAGACTCGGGCAAGTCTATATAACGTGTATTGTCTATAAAAAATGTACCGGCTGCTCTCAAAGAAATATTTGAAAATATATATTTCTTACATATAAACTATTAGTCTTAAAGTAAATAGTATTTATTCATCAGTTTCATCTGTAGTCAAAGCAATATTTTGCATGGCATGTTCAAAATACAGTAAATTTATTTTCAAAAAGTCTATATAATAGGTATTCTACATAATTTGTCGTCTATATAACAGGTATTCTACAAAATTTGTAGTCTATATAATTGGAATTCTACTGTATCAATTACACAGTACAAATTATTCACGTTAAAAATGGCTGCAAAACAATTTTCTCTGTTTATTCAAGTTTCTTTCTGTAGATCCAAAGCATTTTTTCAGTCTTTCCGCAACATGCTTTCTTTTATTTCTGGGGCTCCACTTATTTCATAACCCGAAAAATTCATTATATTTTTGGGTAGTTTTTGTTGAGGTGCTTGTGTTGGTTCATCTGCAACAAATGATATATGATAAAAGAAAATATTGCTTTGCTATAAAGGAAAGTATAATTGCGATTTAATATGGAGACATACTCTGCCTTTGCTTAGTGACGTCAAGCTTAATTTGGTTTGACTGAGACATGATTTGAAATGTAGCACACAATAAACAGTTTAATTTTATAATACAACAAGCAAATTTTTGTAGACCTTCAAACGATGAAATGTAACAGGTAAATCAAAACTTAAAATATCTTTATTATTTAAAGTTTTATTGTAACCGTAAATCATATTTTGTTTGTCTGATTCATCCAACCTAAATGCGAGTGCGACCCGTGCTAAAATATTCGTTTCAATAGAAACATAATCGTTTCACATGATTGAAGTAAAAAAACTAGCGTTCGATCAATTATTAAAGGGCAAAACACGATTTTTTAATTGGTAACAAATTCGTTTTGAACAGCGAAGAACATGGTTCTAAATTTTTATAAAAACAGCCAAAATCAAATTTGTTTATTGGCCTGCTCTTACTTTTTTGTAATAAAGAAATATGACATAACTTTAATGGCTAATACATTTTTATTTAAAAAAACGAAAAAATTCTTAGTTAATTCGGCAATTTAAAAATTTGTTTTTATAAAAAATCTAAAGTTTTTTTACTTATGGAGGATTGCCCATTTCTGACGTCCGAACCTGCAAATCCAATTAAGCTACAAAATCAAACAATTAGTATGCCAGCATGGCTGGTTGTTATTTGAGTGCAACAGCAAAAATAAAAAAATTGCAAACAAAAATCTGCTGTCTACACATTGCATGTATCGCTGTAAACTTTCCCAGAAACTGTCACCTGAATTAAATGACATTATGATCCGACCAGTTACGATTAATTCGTGACCGAGTATTGCATTTAAGGCTTCTTGAGATACTGTGTATGAGTATCGCTGCGCAAAATCGCCATCTCGTCTTTCATGCAGAAGTGATATGGCTTTGGAGAGGACGCGTCCTTATACGTCTTTTTGAGTTGAGGGAAGAAGAAAATCAATTTTTACGTGAATGAACATTCCCATTAGAAGAATTTTTATCCGATAAAATGTGCATAAGTAAACTTGCATATTTAACAAAAATATATTCAGCCGCTTAAATGGCCTTAATAGCTCTCTTCAAGGTTATTGCATCAATATATTTACAGTGTGCAACAAAACTAATGGTTTCAAAAGAAGTGGTGAAGAAAAAGTATGAAAATAAATTAAGAAATCAACCTTCAGTTATCGAGAGGAATGGTGTCAGACTATCATCATAGCCGTACCTGCCGAGGGCAGAGGGGCAATTGCCCCACAGATTTCTAAGATTTGGACAAAATTCAAATTTTTCGGACAGTGACAAGAAAATATTTGGCCAAAACCATAATTTTTTGGGCAGCGATACGAAAAATTTGGGCAAAGTCAGGAATTTTAGGGAAATCGCAATGATCAACTGCAAAAAATAGCTAACAAATTTAGGTAAAGACTTTTAAAAAGTTTTTTATTGGTACAAAACTTTAAAATAGCTTTTAACAGCAAATGCTTCATCTAAAGCTCTTTTGTTAAATAAGTAGCCTTAAAAAAGGCTGTTTTAAAAACTCAAACGTTTTCGTCTAGCTCTCTTCAGGAGGTTTCGCTAGAATGAATTGCAGAACTGAACGTAGTATTTCAAAAGTTTTAAGACTGATCCTGATTGGCTAAAAATTAAGGTTAGTAGCAGTTATCATAATAATTAAAAGTATTTAATAAATAAAACCACGTTTCGTCAGCGTAAGAAATTTTTTTGGCAAAAAAAAAAAGGAACAAAATTATGCAAGTTTTGTGCTAAAATTTGGAACTAAAAAGACAATTTTTTACAATCATACTAACAATTTGTGTTTGTAAACAAATTCTTTCTGTCTACACAAATTAGGTTTTCGAAAAGTGATGAAAATTGATTCCAAGACTGATAAATGGAAATCGGATCGTGCTTTAGAGAGAATAAAAAATTGATTGTCCTTATAGTGAGATGCACATTTTTGGTTATGTAACAGATGGTTTCCAATCGCTGAATCACAGTGCGGTATTGAGTTCGCTAGTTTTTCTGGGCGTTCTGGTTGTTTAAGTTCTTGACTGGTCCTGTTCCGAATAGACTTCGGCACATGCTGGCGGATTCTGTCCTGCAAACGTTGAGACGTTCGACCCACGTACCGACTATCGCAGTGGCACACGTATTCATATACGACGTTACTTTGTTGAAAAGTGGGAAGAACGTCTTTATGTATAGCAGGTAAAATTCGTCTGGTGGAAAAGATCACTCGTGGTTGAACCGCTCCAAAACAATTATTAATAGATAATTTTATTTTTCTTTCAAATTTCAGAGAATTTTTGCCAATCCAAGGCAATTTTAAATAGACAAGGCATTTTTTTTTTGGGCCTTTAGTGCTTTGTTGGAAACGTAAAAGTTTTTTGGAAATTTTCGAATCGATAAGGAATTCTGGATAACCATTTTTTACAAGAATAGAGCGAATATTGTCTAGTTCATGTTTTAATGTAGATTTAGAGCAGATTTTTAAGGCTCGATGTGTTAAAGTATCAATGAGATTTGTTTTACGTTGTTTAGGTCCAAAGGAATTCCAATGAATATATTGACCTGTGAAAGTGGGCTTTCGATAGACTGAAGTGATGAATTTATTATCAGATTTGGTAACAAGTACATCCAAAAAAGACAGAGAATTATTGGTTTCAATTTCATTGCTAAATTTTAAGGAGGGGTAAAGCGAATTAAGACAATTTAAAAATGTTTGGAATTCAGTTTCTTTGTAAAAAAGGGAAAAGGTGTCATCAACGTAACGACAGTATACAGTAGATTTTGAAATTTTATTAAAAAGCTTTGATTCATAATAGCCAACAAATATATTTGCCAGAGCGGGACCAAGGGGACTTCCCATAGCAACTCCATCAATTTGCCTGTACATAATGTTGTTAAAACTAAATCCAACTGAAGTAGTTGCAGTTTCCTACACCGTAAACCCTAAAATTTTCAAGATTTCATGAATAAGAAAACAACACACTGCCGCAATGGCTGGCGTTAAAACAACCGCGCCAAAACCGCTTTGCCAAATAGTCCTACCCCGTTGTCCTTGTGGTGTTGTTCTTTCTTCATCTGCAACATTATCATATTTGTAAGGTAGTTTAATTAAACATATTATAACAAAGTATGGCAGTAATGATTTATCATAAAATAGTAAAACCAATAGTTTTGTAACACGAGGTAGAAAGTTAGTAATACTTCCACGTATGTAAGAGATCTACGATTGTAACCAAAAAATAGCTTGCCATTTTGAACTGTTAAATAGCCTATTGTTTTGCAAACATGAACTTCGTTTCAATTGTATATTGTAGGCTACTTTCTTTATCTAATAAGATAAAAATCTTTGGCTATTTAACGAATGAGAGCTTATGCCAATTTACTTTTGAATATTTTTCTAACAATTAAATTGCTAAATTGCAACCTTAAATGATTTATGAGTCAAGCGACGTACTTGGTCGTTTAAAGTAACTTTAAAATGCTTTAAAAATTGAGTGGCGTTAAATTTTAAAGTGCGTTAAAAATTGTTAAAAATTTTGCAATCAATTTTTACAACTTAAGGTAAGGTATACAGTAGTTTATAAATCAATGTCAGTTAGAAATGTGTGTCATTAAATATAAAAATGCAGCCAAAAATTGAGGTTCAAACACTGAATTATAAATATACTAAAATTAGATTAAAATTTTCTTAGCTTAGATACTAAATCATTTTCTATTACTTTAACCTAAAATAAATTTATTGCTTTGCAGTTGTACAATGCGTGATTCTGGCTTACTGAGAACAAACCGATTTATTTTGTTTTAGCAAATGTATGGAGTAAGAAAAAGTTTTTTTTTCTACAATGTCACAATTGCGGAATAATTCAAATCTCGTTCATTTTAACAGATATTATTACCAAAAGAGAAAAAAGCGCTATATTGCTTCACATTTGTTTCTTTTTTGTCTGAAGTGAGGCAAGTCTTGAAGCTGCCTCACTAGCGTGTATTAGCGATTTTGTTGACAAGAATGCTTGACGAAATAATTAAAGCGCTGAAAATACAACAATTAAAGTGTCATAAATTAGGGTTAAAAAGCAAAACTAATTAAACTAATAAAAATATGGTAAAGTTTTTACTAATTTTTTTGAACTAATAGCAAGTTGTATCTATTTTGCAAAGACTATGATTTCAACATTTTATTTTTACTTTATTTGATTTTAATGTTTCACCTTGCCTCCCCTGACGGTTTTTGTCTTGTTCAATCTTGTTTCCTTGTTCCTTGCTTTTTATCTTGTTCAACGTTGTCGGGGTTACCAAAATGTTGGAATTAGGACTTTGTTTGGGAACTAATCCTAACACAGTATAACAAATTAATCAATTTTATTATATATTATAATGTAATTTTAAAATCGAAAACAAAACTTAATCAATTAAAATTAATTTAATTTACTTATTAAATTAATCAATCATATTTGGTAAAGGGGTCTCGGATACAAAACAACGCACCCCACTTGTAGTACCGTACAGAATTTAGCATGGTCTCTCTGGAACAGCACAGCCATGTTACTATTAAAAGTATAGTGAACATCAGCGAATGTACTTGTAGTTTTTAATTTCTGACCGTGTGACTTATATAGGTGGTTAAATAAACATGGAAAAGTTAAAACGCGATAATACCAAATTCTACAAGATTAATGTTATGGAAAATACACTACTATTGATAAAACAAAAAGCATAGAGTAAGCATGCTAGAATCATGCATTTAGCATGCACGAATCACTACACACCTAATTCCAAATTAAACATGTTTTTTAAATTAAACACATTTGTTTTAGACAAAAACTGTAAAGGTAAGAAAAAGCATTGAAAATAAACATGAATTTATAATCCTGCGAATAGTTGTCTAAGCGTTTCTGCTCTTACAAAAATATTAACGCCAACAAGCAAATATAATCAAATATGCATACGGAGCTGCTTACAGAAATTTAATGGAAATCATTAAAATTGTTGTTCTGATACTATTTCCAGTACTTTTTGAAGGACTGATATCAACCTTTAACAATAGATAGGTTAAGCTATAGATTTTTTTAAAAAATGTGTTGGTTTTTCCTTTTTATATTTGTAGGGATTATAAAAGGACGACTGAAACAAGAACGTTCATCTTGCTTGCAGTGAGGCCTTCGATGTTCAGCTGAAGAATAGTAGGTCTTCGGAACTTTTTGTCAATGTACCCTGAAAAGGGCAGTTTTATCCTGACATTGCCCCGTCCTGAAAAGGACGTTTGCCGACTAGCAGACCCACACTGAACATCGGAATGGGTGGATACCCTTTCGTTTTGGTAGGTTTGGTTTCGGTCTGTCATTTAAACAGCAATAAACAGACTTACTTATGGCCCAGGCTGCGAGAAATCACCTATCATCTGAGCTTACCCCGAGCAGCTTGGGTTAAGCTCAACCGCCTGCGGACTGGTGTTGGGCGATTCCATTCATTCATGAACAAATGGGGTCTCGCTCCTTCACCAAATTGCAAGTGTGGCGCCTCTGAGCAAACCGCAGACCATGTACTAACAGTGTTCCCTATACATCGGGCACCACATGGAGCACGAGTTCTGATGGTTTTGGATGACGAAACTCGATGCTGGCTTAATAACACTACTGCCAGCATCTAATCCAGGCAGTGCAGCAGTCTGGGGTAGTAAAAGAATAAACCCTCGGCCCCAGTCCTGCTTGTGTCTGACCTGGAGTAGATGCCCTTCAAACAACGACGACGACGACGACCGAAACCGGTTGCAGAATCAGAGTCAGAGTCATCGGAGTTTCACTTTTTAGGTTGAAGTAGGAGTCACTCTTTTAGATCAGTGTTTCCCAAACTTTTTTAGTCTGGCGCCCCCTTGGTTTTCAGCTCAATTTCCAGCGCCCCCTCACTTCTTTTTTAAGTGAAAAGAATAAAAATTTCTGTTCCTAGAGAAAAAAGGGGTTTGATTTCATCTTTCACCTTTTTCTCTCACCATCACGGTGATACCTAATTTCATCTTTAATTTCGTTATTTTTCTCCCAAGATTATGGTGATCTCTAAAAAAAAAGTTCTTCATTTTGATTTCATCTCTAATTTCGGTATTTTTCTCCCAAAATCATGGCGATCTCTAAAAAAAGAAGGTCTTCACTTTGAATCGATCTTGTATTTCCCCAGGGGGCGGTGACGCCCACTTTGTGAAACACTGCTGCAAGATCACTTATGAAAAGTCATTAATCGTCCTTCATGTATATTTCTTCTCATTGTTTCCTATCGCCCCCTTGTTCTTTTACCGCCCCTTCACCGCTTTCCTAAATCTTGCCAACGCCCACTGGGGTGCGGTAGCGCCCACTTTGGGAACCACTGTTTTAGATGCTCTGGCGTCAGAGTAAGAGTCGTAAAATTTTAAATAGCTTGAGTCTGAACCAGAGTTGTAAAGACTCCCAAACCTAGCTTTTAAACTAATTTTTTGTTAGTTATGAATGTTCTTTCAATCCAATGTGTTTAAAAATAAGGGGCCCAAACCGGGAATTGCATTGGTCCAAAAGGTGTGTCATTCTATATGCACTTTAACAACGCCCTGAAAGTACAAAATTGACGTATCGGTCAATAATCTCTGCTCTATCTTAATTTGTAAAACTACAGTAGACCTCGATTAATCCGGATTTGGTTAATGCGAAATTTTTCTTAATTCGGATAAAACTGAAAGTATAAATGATTTTTTATATAAGTAATTCTTAATATGAAGTTTCGGATTATCCGAATTCGCCTAAATCGGATGATTTTGTCTATCAAATCAAATCCGGATTAACTAAAGTCTACTGTAATTGTGAAATCCCTTCTTTGATTGTGAAGACAATTAAAACTACTGCCACTGTGAATTACAACAACACTTCCGACTTTTAGCTTGAAAATCTAAAACGTTTGGCCGTATTTTTATTTGGCCGTGATGCATTCTACTTCTAAAATAATACTTTGGAGACGCTACACTTGATAATACAATTTAGCGATTGTCTAAACCTGACTTATGGGGATGCTAAGATATTTTATTGCTGCCCGTTTGAAATTTTTTTGCTTGGTTTTTTAGTTTTAAATATGACTGAAATCTAGAGCTGCTAGTTAAGATCGTCAACCAGAAGAAAGTGCCGTAAAAAGTCTTATTCAAGGACATAACAGAATGACGCGAGCACATTGTGAATCGCGTCCGCATCGATCACGTTCACCATTAACCCTTTGCGGTCCAACTAACCGTCTGGGATGCAAAAACAATTTATGTTGTTTGGTCCAAACTCATGTCACACATGCATTTAGTTTACTACCCTTTTAAGAAGTCCAAACCTATGTAACAAATGCAAAGAGAAGATTTTTTATCGATTTGGATTAGTTTGAAAACTTATCAGCTTAGGGGAATTCCTACAACGCTTGAAACTAGTTTTTAGCCTGATGATGTTATGGTGTTATTTGCAGCAGTTTGATTGTGGAATATATGTTTTTTGCCAGCAGAAATTATAGCAATGGAGAGTTATTGAATCAAAAGATTGTAAGTTCACTACCCAGTTAGCTCAACAGTTTTTGAGAAAGGTTTGCTAGCATTAGAAGTTACTTTACTTAATTTTTGAAAAAGCTGATGGTTCAGGTTATCATGTATACACTGATCGTTTTTATACCAGTATTTTACTTGCTAATCAACTTTTGCAGAAGCAAATTCACCTTATTGGTACTGTACAAAAAAACAGGGTTGGATTGCCTTCAGATCTAAAAAAGTTGAAACTGAAAAACCACGAAATAAAAGTTTACCGTCATCAACATGAAGTTATGACTCTTGCATGGCAAGATAAACGACTGATCCTTATGCGTTCCACATGGCATAATGCGGATACTACAATTCGCAAACGATGGATTAATGGTGAAGAAATAGAAGTAATCAAGCCAACAGTTGTATGTGATTACACTTCCAAAATGGGAGGCGTTGATCGAGCTGATCACTACTGTGCATCCTACTCGTTTACTAGAAAAACCCTAAAATGGTGGCGAAAAATGTTTTACTGGCTTTTGGAAGTTTGTGTGGTGAATTCATTTATTTTATTCAAGGAGCTTCATCATCTTCCAACTGCAGAAAGACAACTCAAATACAGAAACAAATTCATTGCACAACTTGTTGGAACTGTGAGAAACACAACAAACAGACGAGGAAGGCTTAGTACTTCTGATGATGCCGAACGTTTGAACCAAGCTCCTCATTTTATCAACAAGTTAGTGAAGGGTCCAAACAAAAATTGCCAAGTATGCAGCGCTAAAGACAATCGAAAAACCACCGTGTTTTTCTGTGAAACTTGTGCACGAAAACCTTATTTGCATCCTGGAGAATGCTTTAAGCGATACCATACTCTTCAGAATTTCAAACTCTGAACTCCAAACCGGCATTGCTTGATGGAAAATTGATTGCTAATAGACTGCTTACAAGTTGATGAAAAACAATTTGTTGATGTGCATAATTATGTAATAAATGATTTAAGTTATGTTTTTGTGTTACCATTTTCACCCAGTGTTTTCAATATTTGTTAGTGCTGTGTTTCTTTTGTTGTTGATGAAAAATTCGATTTTGCACCTAACAGAGCAAGATCGGGACACCATACGTGTTAAAAATAATTGATTAAATTTCATTCAAACTGCATTTGCATGTGTGACATGTACTTGGACCGCAAGAAAAAAAAGTTGAATAACTTTTTAGGTGCAATGATGCGGAACAAAAATTAATCATAAAATTAACATACACACAAACATCTTTCAAAAAAATCACAAAAAAGAGTTTGGACCTAGACTGACCGAAAAAAGAAATTCAATTGGACCGCAAAGGGTTAATTCGAAGCTTTTGACTACTTGGCAACGCTGCCGATTAATGTTTGATCGCGTAAGTTGCAATCTCATCATCTAGCTTTTCAAGGTAATAAACATACTTTTGAAATTTTTCTTGAAGTAAAATCAACAAATTGAAAAATACAATGAAAACAATGTTCCACCAGCGCAACTGCAAAAGACACCGCTAAACCGCAAGCTGTTTAAGTTTTCAACTTTTTCAGCTGGGGTCAACAACAAGCTGTAGTGTCCTGACGAGTCCTAATAAGGACGAAACAGGTCTGTCGGCACTTGCTTGTTGATTGACTTGACCATTCTTACTATATGTTTGTAAATTGAAAAATAGTTTATAAAATAATAATAGATTAATTTAAAAAAAGCTTTCTCAAATTATTAAATTACGTTTATTTACTTTGCCTGCGTGTTTTCAACGAAGCTCCACACATTGTAGGTGACCTGAAAGATGCCCAATTGTCGGGCAGTTTACGGAGAGTTGGTGAAACCGGTTTATCTGCGACATTATGACATAAGATTGATTAATATATTGTGACGATAAAAAAATTAGGCTTATTATTTATATTTATTGATGAGACATACTCTGCTTTTTGTCAGTGACGTCAGGATTATTTTTCTTTGACTGAAACATAATTTTGAACATAGCACCCATTTTAAACCGTTTTAATTTTGCAATACAACAAGCAAACTTTTAAAAACCTTTTAAAAGAAGTATATCATTCAAATATCAAACACTTAAAATATTTGCATAAAAGAAAGTTTACCGTAACACTAAATAATAGTTTAACGCATCTTGCCTAGATGCGACTGTGGTAGTGATATTGAAAAATCAATCAAATCAAAAAATAATCGTTTGTAATTTAATCTGATTAAAATTGAAATTAAGCGTTTAGTAAACGCGTAGATTACATTTGTCAAAAGATTTTTATTTAATCAACAAACTAGTTTTAAATACAAAAAATAGATTTTAAAGTTTTGATAAAAAGTATTGAAAACAGATTTGATTATTTGCTTACGTATTGGAAACAGATTTGATTATATTGACTTACACTTATATTTTTAAAACCAAAGAGAAATAGTAAACCGTTTAAACCAAACCCATTTTCAATATTAGCAGCAATAAAATATTAATTTGATTTGTCATGTTAAAAGTTGTTTTTATCAAAATTTTGAAAAATGTTTTCGTTTTGTCAAGTCAAGTTTATTTACGCATACTGAATCGCCCGTATTTGATCAACTGCTCTAAAAATTTAATTAACAAATTAGACGTGAAATTTATTTTTCTATATATGTGAATGAGTTGATTTATATTTCACAACGGCTACAAATACATTAAACTTGCTTTCCACCCATTTTCAATCAGTTCTTGTGACGAATTTTGATTGATATTTAATCAGTTACAAATCGATTTTTTACGGCTACCAAAATGATTTGGTGCTTCACCTAACGTGCAGCTTGGAGATATTGTGCTCTTGGTTGAGGATTGGCCCAAAAAGGGGGCGATGGCCCAAGGCCGTAATAGTGGAGGCGATGCCAGATAAAACTAATCCGGTTAGACGAGTACGTGTTCGAATGGCTGACGAAGGATTAAAGGGAAATTTGGAAGACCTGTGTTTTAGAAGGAAGAATGGATTAAAATTTAATGTGTTTGTGTAAAATTTTGCCGCGTTTAAATGCTTAATATTGAAGCAACATAACTTGCATGTTTTCCCGCATTATACTATATTACGTTATTTGTATTTAATCTATGTGCTCGCATCTTGGGTCACTTTGGTAAGTACAGTATAAGGTCAATGTTATCATTATTTGCTCTACGTTTAGTTGTGTGTAATCGTAATATTTCTTTCCCAGTCCTTTAATTGTTAATTTTCTTGTTGTAAAGGCGTTTGTGCCTTTGGGGCCGGGTATGTAAAAAATAAAATGGCTCCTATATCCTGTTGTTCATTGGTTTTCGTTTGGTGGCGTAGTTTATGTTTTTTCGGCCACGAGATAATTTAAACTAGTTTTCCATTTGAATAAAGTCGTGAAAGAAATAACCTTTTGGTGCTACTATAGCGTGAGGTTTTCAGCGTTCATACGTTACCTACCGAGTTGGGAGTGAGGTCTACCGCGTGATTTAGAGATGAATAATTTAGTGGTAGACCACGCGCCATAGTAGCACCAATCTTTCTTTAGTTGTTTGTTATCTTCTTTGTGCTGTTCTTTCTCGATTTAATACTTGGCATGTTTTGATCGTTTTGTGCCTTGTTTGTTCTTATATATATTATACCTGCTTTTCTGCCGAATCACTGCGACTGGTTTAAATAAGTGCTTAGGGCTAGGAGGCAGTGTGTAATAAAGTAGACTGTTCCAGATGAAAGTTTAAAAACCAAAACCATGGTCAGCAGTAAGCTCGGATTTGGCGTGCGTGATGCATGTTACAGATGGCATTCTTACTGCTATCTGTCCACAACTCAATATATTTCTAGCACCTGGTCATCGGCGTACGTGATGCATAATGCCGTTCTATGCTTGCACGAATGCACCTGGTAAATCCCAAAAATCTTAGAAAAAGAATAAAATATTTCAATCGGACAGCAAAATTGTGGCATTTTCGAAAGCAAGTCGGGTAACTTACTTCCAGTAGAGTTTAGGATCCAAAGTTTCACTGTTGGACAAAGAGAATTTCACTTTTAGTTGGCAAATTTTAGTTGGCTTGATGCCTAAAAGAATCAATAACTGGTCTATTGGAGTAGGACGCAGGCAACCAAATGTTTAGTGTCATTCAAGACATTATTTATGAGCCAACCAAGTGCACTGGTATACAGCTTGTTGAGTAGACCGAATACAGGACAACAGCGTGACGCACGAAGATATTTTTTGCGCAATGCCACAAGGTTGTGACAAAACGTGAGTTCTTCAACATGGTTACAGATTTTGTTGTTGAGGCCTTCTAAAAGCCAGCAAACACCTTTTAAAAATAAGTCAAGTTGATTTGCAGTCAACAGCCTCATATCTCTTGTTTCTAAACAACAAGGAAATATTGTCCCGACGAGGAGAGTGTTGTGACCAACCTATAAGATTATTCATACTCCATGCTTTTCGACGGGAGTGTGAAAGGGGATACTCTGATCGAAACCATCAACCTCGTAAATTTTCATTAAGTCGGGTCAATGAAGTCATAGCACCCAAAATTAAGTCGTGTTTCATTTTGAGCTACTGCAGTGAAGTTGTAAAGAAAGCTTCACACTCTGCATACCAATACAGCTTACAGTTGTTTTGGTGACCGCGTAAAATACTCATTTGGGCTGCTTTCTAATTCCGTTAAAAAAGTGCTGGTAAATAGCCTCCTCATCAGGTGGATCCAGCATCAACAAAGTCTTTTCGAATTTATTAGTAAAAGCGGTGTAAACACTCCAATTGATACTAGAAAAACTGTATTGTTTAACTGGCATGCCTAGCACTGGCAAAGCAAAACTTGGTAATGAAAGCCTAACAGGCGAGGGTCAATGTTTCGGCAGCGTGGTCGACTGGTTAAAGCACCAGACTGATGATCAACATAGTCTTGGTTCAAAACCCACTTGCGCCATTCTGTTGTATCCTTGGGAAAGACACTTTACGGCAAAATTTTCTTTTTTAAAGACACAACAGAATAGCTCAAGCAGATTTTGAACCGAGATCATGTCGATCACAATCACGGCGCCTTAATACGTTTTAAACACTCGACCATTTGGCCTCCGTGGTTGTGAAATTAAATTTGCTGTAGTCCCACGTTTAGGGATGAAGTCGGAGTTGTTTTTTCAGATGTTCTAGAGTCAAAGTTTGAATCGTAAAATTTTAAAGAGCTGAAATAGGAGTCGGAAAAAGTTTTTATGGTAAATTATTAATAAAAGTTTTTATAGTAAATTATATAGTAAATAATATAATTTTATAGTAAATTAATAATAAAAGAGCTGGATTAAGAATCGAAAAAGTTTTTCTTTATATACCAAAAACGGAAGAAAGTTCTTTGACTCCACAACCCTGATGACAAGCCACACTTTGCAACCAAGGAGGATCCAGCAATCAAGCGACACCCCCTTCCATAAAAATAGTTTTTAGTAATTGTAGAGTTAGCTTTTCAAAATACCTTTTTTTGTTTGCAATTAAGAGTAGATTAAAATTGAAAAAATTTTTTATTCTTAGTCTGGTTACGCTCAACCGCTGACTAAAGCACTTTTTTTCTGTTAATTTAAGGCATGTTATAAGTATTGGAAATGATAAGAGATTATAAGCGGTAGCTTTAGGCAAGTGCCTACAATTCTTAAAAACCCTCGGCGTTTTAAGAAGGGCTGAATTCAAATAAAGACTTTTTTATTCGTCACGTGACTTTTAAAACCGATAAACAGTAAAGCATATTTCGTCGCATTTTTTCCGATAAAAATCTTTTTTAATCTTTTGTTGAATTTTTCAAAACAACTCCCAAAGCGAAACTTAAGTTCAATTTCGCAAATAAAAAGCCAAATTTGGCAGTCAATGTAAAACCAAAATTGTTTTTAGTTTGCACTTCAAATTAAAGTCCTAAAGGTGACCTACCCAAGTACTCGCCGTATTTTTGCCAGCTTATTTTTGAATCATTCAGATAATAAATATGACTATAGCTTCCAGAAATTAACTAAAAATTGGGGCAGGAATAACCAAAGAAAAAACGAATTTGATAACAGCTCCAGCCCATCTAAAAAAAGCAATCTCGGCACAAGCATATTTAAAAAAATACGTTACTTCGGTTCCGACTTCAACCAAAAACATGCGACTACGACTTTCGACTCTGACTTCACAACCCTGGTTTGAACTAAAACAACTGATGTAAAGTATCGTGTCTCTTCTCGGTCTCGATACTACAAAGTCTCGTTTCGTCTCAGTCTTGCTACTCCAAAATCTCGTCTTGTCTCGGTCTCGCTACCCCAAAGTCTCGTCTCGTCTCGGTCTCGAAGCTGGCTACGGCGCAGGGATTGGTTTTGGTTCCCCTCATTTTTAACATCTCTATGTACGATCTACCCTCTTTCTAATTTTTCGTTAGCTTGTGGTTAATTTATCTCTGACTTTAAAACTGCAAAAGTAGCACCAATTCCTAAAAAGGGTAGTGTAACTAATGTATGCAATTATCGCCCAATCAGCTTACTTTGCTCCATGTCAAAAATATTGGAAAGTTAATATACAATTGTGTAGCATTATTCTTAAAAAAACAAAACTTTTTTATAAATATCAATTTGCCTTCAGAAAAAATTACTCAACTAGTCACGCAACTTCATTATTAATTGAAAATATTGCTGAAGCTTTTGAAAACAAAGAACATGTACTTGGCATATTTCTTGATCTATCTAAAGCATTCGATACCATTGATCATAAAATTTTACTATCCAAATTATGGCATTGTGGAATTTGTGGTGTAGAGCATGATTGGTTTTGTAGCTATCTTAGCAACAGAAATATCTACTTCAATACTAAGTCAATAAAATATGGTGTCCTTCAGGGTTCAATTTTAGGTCCTTTACGATTCTCAATTTATGTAAATGATTTAAATAATTGCTTGACCTTAGGAAAATGCGTCATGTACGCAGACGGCACTAACATATTTTTAAAAAGTAATTGCTATGAAACCTTATTTGAAGCGGCAAACAAGGAGTTAGTGAATATAGATAAGTGGCTTCTAGCAAATCGATTTTTCTTAACACTGAAAAAGTACATTATGTGATCTTTCGCACACCCAAAACAAAGCCTCCATCAAAAAAACTGACGATTTCAATCAGAAATAAATTTATTTCTCAGCAACCAAAATCGAAAATTTTGGGAATAATATTTCATGAACATTTAAGTTGGAAATTGCATATGGATTTTGTTCTACAAAAAATCTGCGTTAGTAATGGTACTATCAAAAAAATTTCAAAACACTTTGACAAAAAAACTCTGCTTCTATTGTAAAACTCCCTGATAATCAGTCATTTAAGATATTGTATTACAACTTGGCATATTGGTAATAAAACCATAGCCTCAAAAATTCAACGAATCGCTGATAAATTTGTACTATTGACATTTGGATTACATCACAGAGCTAACGTTATTGACATCTTGCGAAACAACAACATAATGACAATTGATCTTCTTCTCTTTTCAGCGTTTCCTTTCAGTCAGGGGTGGCCATATTGTATCATCATTCTCCAAATCTTTCTGCCTTCAACATCCGTCTCCTTTGCACCAACTTCCTCCATATCTTCTTTTACTACATCTAAAAATCTTCTCTTTGGTCTCCCTCTTTTCCTCTTTCCCGGTAACTCCATTTTCATGATCTTTCTTCCTAGATACTCTTGGTCTCTACTCATGACATGTCCATACCACCTTAACCTGTCCTCCCTCATCTTCATTCCTAACCATCCTACCTTAACGGTACTCCTGATGTACTCGTATCTAATCTTGTCTTTTCTCGTCACTCCCATAGCAAACTTCAACATTTTTATCTCTGTGACTTCCAGCTCTTCCACTTGTTTCTTTGTGACTGCCACCGTCTCAACTATATACACCATTACTGGTCTTACCACAAAACTGTACATTTTTCCTTTTACTGTAGCTGGTAACCTCAATTGCCGCAGATTACTCCCGATACTCTTCTCCATCTGTTCCATCCTGCCTGCACTCTCTTCTTTACCTCCCTCTCACAACCACCACTTTTCTTGCACTGTTGATCCCAAATATTTAAATTCCTTTACTCTTGGCACTTTTGTATCTTCCATCTTCACTGTTTCGTTGTCATTTCCACCATTTATGCACAGATATTTGGTCTTTGACCTACTTACTTTCATCCCTCTTCTTTCCAATGCATACCTCCAGTATTTTATTCTCCACCCCACTTCTTCCCTGGTCTCTTCACAAATCACTATATCATCAGCAAACGTCCATGGTAGTTCTCTCCTTGCTTCATCCGTTAGCCTGTCCATTATCACTGCAAACAGGAATGGACTTAACGCTGATTCCTGGTGTAGTCCAACCTTAACCTTGAAACTTTCTGTAGTTCCTACTGCACACCTCACCACTGTTTCGCTTCCCTCATACATATCCTGTACTAGTTGTACATACTTTTCCACTATTCCGGATTTTCCCATACAGTACCACAGCTCTTTTCGTGGAACCTTGTCGTAAGCTTTCTTTAGGTCCACGAATACACAATGTAGCTGTCTTTGTCCTTCCCTGTACTTTTCCATCAACATTCTTAAAGCAAACATGGCATCGGTGGTTCCCTTTCCTGGCATAAATCCATATTGCTGTTTGCTAATCTCCACTCTATCCCTTAACCTGGCTTCAATAATTCTTTCCCATATCTTCATTGTGTGGCTCATTAGCTTTATTCCTATGTACTCGTAGTTTCCACAGCACTGTGTGTCCCCTTTGTTTTTATAGATTGGGATAAGCACACTCCTTCTCCATTCTTCTGACATCCGTTCATCCATTAATAGTCTGTTGAACAGTCTGGTCAAAAACTTTATTCCCATCTTTTCCATGCACTTTCAAACTTCTACAGGCAACTCATCTGGCCCAGCCGCTTTACCTTTTTTTCACCCTTCTTAGTTCGTTTTTTTACTTCTCTACTGACACAATTTACCTCTTCGTTAACCACTTCTGCTTTCTCTGTCCTAAGCTCTTTGTCATTCTCCTACGAGTAGTTCATCAGTTTCTCAAAGTACTCTTCCATCTCTTTAACACTGCCTCCGAATTTACCATAACATTACGTTTTCATCCTTTATAACCCTCACGTGTTGTACATCTTCCCCTGCTCTGTCTCTCTGCCTAGCCAATCTGTACAACTTCTTTTCACCTTCTTTTGTTTCCAATCTAGCACAGTGTTTTTCAACCGCTGTGCCGTGCCAGGTGTTCCACAGAAAATTGTCAAGTTTCATTTAGGTATACGGCTAAATATTTATCCATAATAATTTTTAGATAAATATTATTAATAAAATATCTGAATTAATTTTATTATGCATAGTTATATTATAGGCCTTGGGTTATTGTATAGTAGGTAATTGTTACTTTATTAAAAATAATTCGTATTTGTCAAAAAGGTCATTAATAATAATTTCTTCAAATGGTTTCTTCATAAACTGCTACCTATTCCAGTTGAAGTTAATGTTAGGGACAGTGGTACATAAGTGTACCGTGATTGTGATTGTGCCACTTTTGTGAAAGCATTTTAATTATAACTTTTAAACATATATGACATCATTATAAAACCTTATAAATATATTTGTTATTCTATTTTACAATCCAAGTCTTAAATATTCATTTAATAGATTTTATAAAGGGACCTATAAACTTCAACGTAATCCTATGTCTAAAATATTTTGGTTAAAATTTTAGGCAGAATTGCGTTAAGACAAGTAATACGGTAGTAAAAGCAATGGATAAATTTTTTAATAAAAGTCGAGAAGCCAAACTTGAACCTAACCAAAAAATACTTTCCCAGAAGAAATTTCAAGTACGAGCAATGGTCAAAAAAAAAGCAAAAACAGTGATGTGGCGAAAATACAACAAAATTTATCTTTCGTTCGGATTTACTTTCACTGCGGATGCCACAAAACCTATTTCGCTGTTTGTAGTATGTGGCGAAAAGTATGCCGCATATGGTCTCAAGCAAACTTAAACGCCATCTGCAAACTTAAACACCAGTTGCTGGAAAACAAGCCGGCAGACTATTTTCTTCGCTTAATCAAACACACAGAGAAACAGGCCACCTTTATGAACAAAGCCGTAAAAATAAATGATAAAGCTCTCAAAGCTAGATTTCAAGTCGCTGAACTTGTAGCCAAATCAAAAAAACGCGCACTACAGCAAAGTCATTGATACAACCTGCCTACAAAGCCATTGTAAAGGAAATGCACGACCCTGACGCGGTTCGAGAAGTAGGCTAACTAAAGTCCCTCTCTCAGACAACACAATTAGTAGACGTAGTGATGACATGTCCGTAGATATCGAAACTATTGTTTTGGAAAAGAGTCACATTGGCAAACATTTTTCTCTGCAATAGGACGAGTATACAGATTTAAGTAAAAATGGTCAACTCTTGGCCAACGTGCGTTTTGTTGATGGAGATATTATCAGGGAAAACTTCTTATTTTGCAAAATACTAGTAAAAACAACAGAAGAAGAAATTTTTTATATTACAATGGAATATTCTAAAAATGGAAATCTTTAGTGGGAAAACTGTATAAGTATCTATGCTGACGGGGCCGCAGCTATGACGAAATAAAAGTTTTCTCAGTAGAGTAAAGAAAAGAAATCAAAATGTTATCTCTAAACACTATTTTTTGCACCGCAAGGTACTTGTTTTCAAAACTTTACCAGCAGATCTAGTTCCTGTCTTAAATGATGTAGTGAGTATGGTAAACTTTGTAAAGATTAGATCTGTAAAAAGTTGCTGTTTGCTTTGTTGTGTGAGGAAATGGGAGCGGAGCATCCAACATTACTGCTCCATACAGAGATGAGATTGTTGTCGCTGGTCAAAGTGCTGGCCCGTGTGTATGAGTTGCGGGAAGAGCTCAAAGAGTTTTTAACTAACGAAAAGTCAGATCACGCACAGCTGCTTGCAAGTGATGAATGGCGTGCAAAAACTAACGAAAAGTCAGATCACGCACAGTTGCTTGCAAGTGATGAATGGCGTGCAAAGTTGGCATATCTGGTGGATATATTTTACCATCTGAATGAATTAAATGCACAAATGCAAAGCGAAAAATGAAAACCTGCTTACAAATACCGATAAAATTAATGGATTTCGTTCAAAGCTGCACCTCTGGCAACAACACATGGAAATTGGCAATCTTGAAATGTTTCCACTCACCCAAAAGCAGCAAAATGCCAATAATGCCGCCCTCTGTGAGATAATAAGCAAACGCTTGAAAACTCTCAAAGACAAACTGTTGTTTTATTTTTTGTCAGCTTGCACGAAACATTTTGACTACGTGAGGGACCCATACGGTTCATCTGCAGTTGCTGGACTTGACATGACGTTGCAAGAATAAGAGAAATTAATTAAATTTAGGCAAAATTGTACTTTGAAGCTACGTTTTGCAGAAGTACCATTGTACAGTTTCTGGATAACTGCTGCTAAGGAATTCCTGTTCTGTCAAACAAAGCTGTTTCAATGTTGCTCCCGTTTTCAACAACATATTGTGTGAGCTCAGCTTTTCAAACCTGACTGCTATAAAAACAAACAGAGAAAGATCGACAGCTGTTAAACATGAGCTCCTGGTGTGCCTTTCTTCTATTCCTGCCAAAATATTCAATTTGTGTTTATTCAAACAAGCCCAATGTTCACACTAATTGGATTATGTTAAAATATAAATTCGAAATTAACTATTTATTTTGTAACTTGTTATTTTTAACTTTATGTTAGTAGCTAGTGTGCCGAGACATTTTTGTAAAATAAAAAATGTACCGCAACTGAAAAAAGGTTGAAAAACACTGATCTAGCATATAAATCGTCATACGCACGTCCCTTCGCCATTGCAACTGCCTTCTTTGCCTTACTCTTCTTTTCTTTGTATATCTTTTTACTATTTTCATTTCTTATTTTGTCCCATGCTTTCTTTGCCTATTGTACAATTGATCAAATAATCAAATTAGATAATGATAATTGATCAACATGATAATGACAATTGATCAAATAACCGAATTAAAAATGACTTGTTTTATGTATAAACATATAAAAGGCATGTTACCACTATGCTTTGATCATTTTTATCAAAATAACCTGGTAAGCGACGATTTCACCAAATGTACAAGAAGCCAGTCCAAATTCTATCCCTCATTTTGTAGATTAAATATAACTAAACAATCTTTAAGATACAGAGGTCCTCTTGCTTAGAATAAAGTCGCATCAAGCATTAAACAGATAAAATCATATAGTAAATCTCGTACAGAATTTCAAAAGCAACTTATAGCAACGTAATTTTTAATGGTAATAGACTTCACAAAATTTAAAACATCTGCTGCTGGTTTTTATTATTACAGGTAACTCCACCTAATTGGATAAACAAATTGATAATGATAAACGACCGATGCGACTTGAGAGGCAACATCCAGATCATTACCTCCCGTCCAGTTGGATAAAAAATTCACATAATTTACTTCTTTTTGCACCTATTCTTGTTTACTAATTGCATTTTTTATTTCTATGTATTTTGTCCAGCCATATGCTTTTGAAATGGTCTTTGACCCGTGGCAGGATTTCTTTTGGTGGGTTTCTATGCCTGCCTGACCCTTTTTGGTCCAGACTTTTTTAGTCTTTGAGTTTGTTGTTTCTCCCACCATGATTATACAACATTCTCTGAATATGGCTCGGATCTGTGTATTAATTATCTTCTTTTTGCTTTCCATTTCTTATTAACATCACATCGCTTTGACATGGTCACTAATAACGTACATTGTTTAGTCGCTGCTTCCTTATTCACAATCTTTATTTCTACATGCACTAAAATTAATTTCAAATTTATTGTGAGTAAAAATAAAAATAAATAAATAAATAAAAAATACTGAAAACGAGGCTTGAGGCAAGCGTCTTTATGACAAGATCCGCCACCAAAAGCTTTCATATATTTGTTCATTGGATATCACTCGATGCAGCAATCGACTAATGTATTTACTTTGTGATGAAAAGCTACCTAAAAAATTTAAGTAAACAGTGAACCGCAGGTTTGACATAATGATATACACTATTTGAAATAAAAAAAAATGTTTTTTTATAACTGTCACAAACTTTGTTCGGGAATCCTAGAGGACCAGTTGAGCTAGGTAACCCGAATACTTGCGCTGAAACAAAGCTGTGTCTAATTTTATTTTATTCCTACTCAAGAAGTAGTCTTGCTATGAGCCTGAAGCTTTTATAAAGTTGATTTAAACGAAAGCTCGGATTGGTTCGTTGAAGACTCTTCTTTACAGACAAACAGAGACCACTGTCTCTAATAAGAACAAATGTATTACAAAAATCACGACCGACCAAATTTCTATTTCACGCTTTGTCAAACTGCAAAGCACTATAACTTAATTCAATCAACACTATAACTTCAATC
This sequence comes from Diplosoma virens, assembly GCA_963680785.1. Taxonomy (NCBI): domain Eukaryota; kingdom Metazoa; phylum Chordata; class Ascidiacea; order Aplousobranchia; family Didemnidae; genus Diplosoma; species Diplosoma virens. Next base: position 19,853,093 of record OY796883.1, read on the forward strand.
AACACTATAACTTAATTCAATCAACACAAATAATTCTACCTCTGTAGAACACAACTCCCAACCACTGGCGCAAAATAAATTCAACAATCGTCAAAGGATACAAAATCTAACGGGCCACTCCTGTGCCCAAAATCACTTTCACTCGAACCGTCTCTCGAAACGTCTCAAATTACCTAATAATGTTGTCTCGCTACGCATCTCCTTTATATAGAAAAAAGATCACGTGACGCAAATTTACTCGTAAAGGCTAGACCATTCTCCAATTCTCTAGGGAAGGCGCCTTTTCTCGAGCAAGTAGCATGTACGTGAAGATTCTACAAGTAGCGAGCTATTAAAGCTAGGACAAAAACATATTACGTCATTATTGTCGGCGGAAAGAGAAAAGGATACATGAAATAAATCAAGCGAATCGAGGCATTATACTATGCAATAAAAAATTAGCGATTCACGGCGACGCGATTATTAATTCATAATAAAAACTTCAAATTACTTCTAAGGGAATAAACTACATTGTCATGATTAAAATTATTATGAATGAAGTGTGACAATAACCTTCATGAGAAGCAACAAAAAGCTAAAAGTTTTGAATAGTTTAAGCTTATTTAAAACTTTTTTTAGCGGAGAAAATGCTTAAAAATTTCACTCTAAACAACTTATTAAACTTATACAAGTGTAAGTGCGGTCCAAATTTTAGTAACAACCAAGAAGCGTAAATTTAAATTATTCTTCGAAATCAAAGTAAAGACCAAAAAAAGTGGTTTTTGTTCTATTTGTTTTGGCAAAAGTGTCTTGACTCGGTTGCAAGTATGCCACTAATTTTTGTTAAATGCTTTAAGTGCGTCGAGGCGTGAAAAGGTTTCTGAGCTTTGATTTAGATCAGGGGTGGCCAACCTTTTTTTCTAAAGCGCCAATTTTATTCAAGTCCAGTTCATATCCGCCACATAAACGAAAGACTTCAAAATTTCATAGTGAAACCAAGCTGATCTCTAAAAAAAAAAGGTCATCGATGGAAAAAATTCTCTAAATTTTCCTTAATTTTATAGAAAGCAAACAAAGTTTTTGTTAAATTTTATTGCCAGAAGATTTGGAAAATTTCTCACGTGTTGGCATGAATAAACACACTATTTTATAAGATCACTATTTCTAAGAAATTATTAATTAAAATCGATCAGGTTGCGGCACTGCTTACAAATTTGCACTTCATGCTTTGAACGATGCCGAGATATGTTTCACGATTAATAGTCACAATTATATAGTGTAATATTGTTTTTCTCAAGTGTTTGTTTTTTAAGTAATGCAACGATGTACTTCTATTTCAATAAATAAAAAACTCTTTTTGTGGCGGTGAAATACATTGCGAAAAACCAAAACAAGTGCATACAAACGATGATAATTATATAAAAGATAAAGGTTTGTTGGTTTTACAGCATTGGTATGTCGATATTCTAATGCTGATAAATATTAAAATATAGCCTATTTTAAATTCTTTTATGTAAAAAAAATTATTTTTATTATTTTATACCAAAACAATGAAGCAAGCTTCCGTAGCTTCTTCATTGTTTATAGTAATTGAAACCAGTCTAAAATAAATTCTATACTTCGACCAAAACAATGAAGCAAGCTTCCCGTAGCTTCTTCATTGTTTATAGTTGTCGTGAGCGTTGACGTCACTCTTTACGTCCAATTTTTAATTAAGTTTACGACGGTTATAGCAGCGAATCCATTACAATCGCATTTCACGCTAGTTAAATGAGTGTCTAAACGTAAAAATTGTAGTGACCTTGCTAAATTGCAATTTTGCATACTTTATCAAATGAATTTTCAAAAACTCTTTTGCTCTAACAAAAGTTAAATAAATGATCTTTACTCTACTTAAAATTCATAAAGATAGCTTAAGTAGTTTTGGAGTTATAAATCGTTAAATTGGTGGGTTTCTGAAGCCCGGCCATTGAGGAGTCAACAGCTCGAAAAAGCTTGAGGAGAATAGGGTTAAAGTTTTTGCAACTCAAATATGAAATAAAATAATATTTTCTGTTTTTAATGTTTTTTTAAAAAATTTCTAAACTTCTTGCCGGCACTCTAATTACAAGCGGACAGCAATATCTTGGTATCTCCGAAAGCAGGTAGGGGTAATTGCCTACCCTATGTATTAGTGCCTCCGTCGCGTTCCTGCGAGTCAGGATGATAGATATTGAGATAAAATAAAAAAAATAAAATAAAAATATAAGCTTAGACTTTTAAAAATTAAAACGCATTATCAAAGTTGTTAACTTATTTTTTGGCGCATCCAAACTTTTTTACTAGTAAAAAAGTAACACTACAAATCTTAGTTTTAAATCGAAGCCATGTTGGTCGTAAGCACGCCGCTTTGACCGCTTGACCACACTGCCAACTGTTTGAATTAACATGCTGATGTCAGCGCGTTTTTCGATGCCATCACGTTGTCTGACGTCATCAGCGCGCCTGCGCTCCTGGTGCCGGTCACCAAATGACGCAAGATACACCATTGACGTGGGGGTTGTTTTTTAATCGAGTCTTTTTTGGTAAAAATTCAATTAGAAAATAGTTATTGTAGAAAATTACCAACGCACGTGTTTGCTTTATTTTCCTTGAGTTTCTGATCATAATTTGCGCGTGCACTCGCTGCTAGTGCCTTTTTTGTTTTACGCTTTATTTTTAGTTAATTTCATCTTGAAGCATAGTTTGTGTCTGCAACGCGTTCATTTTAGAGCTGGCTTTGTGAGTTCTAGTTACACTTATCAATTTGTGAGGCGACTAGCAGCAATTGGTGGCGGCTGGCTGAAGTCTGAGTAGACTTAGTGTATTTTGAAGTACATTGTGTGGTTTGTCACTTCTCAATCTGTGAGGAGACCAGCTGCGGTGTTTGTGGGAGGCTAATTGAAGTCTGAGTAGACTTTTATTCCCCCTGAGTCAGCACGACGTGAACTGCTCGGTAAGACAACTATGTGTTTTCTTTTTGTGTTTAATTTTTATTTCGTTTTATTTATTTACAGATTACCGCTTTCGTTTTCCAACGCTTTTCAACGCTTCAGTTAATTATTTATTTTTCATTAAAATAATTCCTTTGTTATAATTGAGTTTTCATTCGTCGAAGCCGGAAGTGCGTTAATCGACATTTTACTTTGCGGCAATTGGCAAACTTCAGCGCCGTTTACCGTTATAGTTATTGTTTCTGAAAATTTCATCAGCGTTGTTTGACTATAGAGGATTGAAATTAATTGGAATCGTCCTGAGTTTTATCAACGTCTCATTGTATTCAATTTCACGTGCTTATTTATACTCAGTCGCGCGAAATTAGTTCGCATTGTATTCATATGGGAGCGTTTGTTGAATGAATCTCTCTAATCCCATCTCTTCCTTATAGCTTACCAAATTCACGACTTGAAATTTAACACAACCTTTATTCAAGCAAAATTAGTCAACTTATAAATCCACAGAGCGTAGAATTTTCGATAAAAATTTTTCCCAATTTAACCAACTATGAAATTTAAAGAACGACAGCAA
>OY796883.1:22307013-22470529 GCA_963680785.1 Diplosoma virens
GTACGAAATATAACTGTCAAGCCGATGACTAACCAAGCTATGAAATAAACAAAAGATTAATCTCAGAACATGCACTTACACAAAATTTCATCAAATCTTTTATCTTTTACTGTAGAATTGTTAGTAACCGTGCGGAAAGAAGCAATCTCTGGTCCAGCCGTGGACGACTTCATATCGATGATTCTGAAAATAAATTATTTTGCTTACAAAATTTAATTTTTAAATAACTTCAATTAAATTGCAATTCTCACCCTTTAAATAAAAATAAAAGTCTTAATCTTTCTAAGATAACGCGGTTAAAGCCACAAATTTTATAATATGAGCTCCATAGCAAAGTGACTTTTCGATAATTTCTTCCTTGTGACCCAAATCTTTTGCAGCAAATCAATTGCGGGGCAAAAATCTGTTCATTATAAAAATTGACTTTTCTTTTGTTGTTTTTCAACCAATTTTTCCTCCGAAACCAAGATGCCCCAGTAGTAAATTAAAATATTTTCCTAAAATCAAACAAAAAACGGTATAATTAAAGTTTACGTACGTAAATTATTTTAGCTGAAAAACGATGGAAAAAAAGAATATCTATGTTTATTATCTATATGTACAGCAAATTTAAACGGAATAAATAACATGAATCATATTCAAACATTGTTCAAAGTATTTTCCATTGACAACCGTTTGTCTATGTAATTGTCAACCGTATTGTCGTAAGTAATTTTTTTCGGTGAAACTAACCCAGGATCCTCCCTTAAACACCAAGATAAAAAAGAAAACAAGAGGAACGAATATTTTTAAAAAGCGACAGTAATCAAAGGGGATTTGAGTTAGTTTCATATTCTTTTTTTCCATCGTTTTTCAGCTTAATTTACGTACGTAAACTTTAATTATACCCAAAAAACCTTAATAAAATTGTCACAATTACTAAATATCAATTATCGCCAGTAACTACCAGTTGTAATACAAAATGATAACTTTTTTAAATTTTTTTATCCCAAATTTAGTTTAAGCTCAAAAAATAGAAATTAAAAATTTTTTCACATCGGTTTCTGCAATAAAAATTCTACGTCTCTTCCTAAATGAAGCATAAAAATCTTTTCTAGTCCGAAAACTTCTAAATAAACTGATTTTCCGAATGGGATCAGATTAGCTATTTAGCCTCTTAATTAAAATTATCTAACTTTGGCTGTTTAAAATGTTTGAGCCTCCCATTTGCAATATCCTCTTGCCACTTGTCAAAAGTAATGTTTGTTACTTTCCAGATTTAATTTATACTTTGTTTATAACTAGTCGTGGTCTTTTATCTGCTACAAAGTAAAGTTAATCACTTTTGATGCGGGGATTTTTTAAATTATTTCATCCAGAAAGTATTGACTTTTTTAGAGTACCTAAAACGTCTTACAGTTTTAATTTGGACGTTTTTTAAGCTTTAAAGTTGCGTCTTTTTTTCAATAAATCATCCATACCCTTTTTACGGTTACGGTTTACGGGACGATTTGGGCCAGCCCTTTTCGGGCCGCTGTTTTGGCGCCAGTCATTTTTGGCAGTTTTCTTATTCGTAAAATCTTGAAAAGGGTTAGGGTTTAGGGGTTAGGTTAGGGTTAGAGTGATTGATTATACTGTTTTATTCACACCTTTCTGCAAGCTTCAAATAGACTGGCGCCAAAACGGCCGCGCCATAACGGCTTTACCAAATAGTCCCCTACCTCTTCTTAAAGTAGTATTTCGCATACGTATGGGAATTCAATAAGGCATATTCAATTTCTTAAGCATTATTGAATATTTAAAATAACCATCGTACGTAAATGTATTAGCTTCATTCGACTATTTTTAAAATTTGTGACACCAGTTTTTGCTAAATGTGCTGCTATTTTTGAATCAAGTTCTTATTTAATTAGATAAGCTTACTGTTTGAGTTGCAAAAAGGTTTAAATGATTGCGATAATTGCAAGTTTGCGGTGCCCATTTTCCAAACATGTGTTTCAGCATCACTTGTCACTTTTCTACAGTAATAAGCTTCGGCCATTTCAAAAGTTAAAAAAATTCAATACAAGTTTTGCTTACCAATAAGAAATCGCGACACAAAAATAAATCCAGGTGCGTTTTATGAGTTGTTAACTAACTTTTGTTAGTCGAACGTATAAACGAAACTTAAATTATAATTAGTGTAGCATTGTAATAAAAGCATTAATTTTTTTAAACAAAAGTTAATATTTAAAAAGTTTAGTAAATTAGTTGTGTTACTTACCCAGTTTAAAGACCTTTAAAACAAAAAAAAATTATTACAAATTAAATAAAAACAAAAGATAAATTGCTGTAAAACAAAATTTTTCATGGATGAATGGTTGAAAACCGACGTTACTCAAAAAGGTCATTTCTGCTAAGGTTGTGCGGGAAATATTCATCTTCACCCCCTGTTGTCGGTGAGATAATTTAGATGACCAAACTTTGGAGAGGAAAGACAAAACTTCGATGCTCATTCTACCATTTGTTTTCTGTTTTTCCTTGCGAAAACCACTTCACGACAAATTCCTAAATGGGGTCAAATTCTTTACCTGTAATGTTGAATCCAATTACAACAAGACCAGGTTAATGCAGCCTCATAAATAAGAAAACTCTATGCCTATGAAACGTTTCCTTTTTCTTTTTCGAATTAAAACGAAGATCTTTTTAGAAAAAAGTGACATGAAAATCAAGTTTATTTAATGGTTATTAAGTTATTTTTTGCGTCTGCAATTTTTATTTCCTGCGACCCGCGATTGCAATCATGTTTCATCGCCCTAAATCAAGTTACAGCATTGCTGATTTTACCTGAACGACAATTGATATCAAAATCATTTTTTGAACCCCCTAAAAGTAAAAGAAATAAAAACAAATCTTTAAAATAAGCGATCGTGAGCAATTTTTGTTCGTGAAACTAATCCGGATTCCCCTGTGGTTACTATTGTTTCTTAATAGATTATTTTTTTTTGGTTTCTTTTTTATTGCCTTCTAGTGTTATAGGGGAGGATTCCGGGTTACTTTTACCGACAGCAGCAGTTACAGTCTTTTCTTGAAAAGACCCACAAAAACTTACTTACCTCAACGTGTTATTGATTAAAAAAAAAATTGGTGCTTTTTATATGACGCACCTGTTTTAAATAATAATGTAGGTACGTTTACGTTTAGTAGTTCATGAGTTATGTCTTTATTATTCTTTGCAAATTTAAACCAGCTAGTTAATCAGCTCATGCACAGCATGCTTAAAGCAGCTCGTCTTATTTGCCAATCTTCACACAAATTCAATATACAAGTCACTCTGCAGTTACAATCTTAATCTATTTCTTAAACTGTAATGACTGATTTTTGATCTTTTATTACAGTCGTTCAATAAAAATGTATCAGTATCAGTATCTTTTATTTCCAGTAAAAATGCCAGTAAATTACATATGTATGACAATTTTTATATAAATATAGAACCTGACATGAACTTCTGAAGTGCTTGTTTTGTATTGCTAAGGTAATGGTCCTAACTAACTCGAGTTTTCTTGATGTCAAGTTAATCAGCACCAAATTATTTAATTAAAGTGTTTATTTTAATGCATTCCATTTTGTGGATCTCCCAATGGCAAAACTTCGCACAGTCTTCTTAAAAAGATTTGAGCGTTATTGCTTGAATTAATTACATCTAGGGTTCAAATCTTAATAAAATCATGCAAAAAAATTAAAAAATGTCTTTTCGAATATGCTGAAAAAGAACTGACTGTTTATTTTTTATATTTATTTTATGTTTATATTTATACTCCTGACTCGCTGGGAAAACGACGGAGGCGCTGATACATAGGGTAAGCTTTCACCTCGACCTGCTTCCGGAGATACCAAGATATTGCTGTCCGCTTGTAATTTAATAGAGATATGACTGTAATTTAGAACTTTTTTTGTTAAGATCACCAAGTAGAGGAAAGGGCCATAAAATGTCTTTTCTACGAACAAGACAAAACGGTAGAAAGATGAGCAATTTACTATACAGTAGAAAGATGAGTAGAGAATCACTCCTAACACTATCGGCTTGTAATATATTTAACTAATTAACCCTGCGTTAGTACCCTTACAGTTTGAAAAATTGTTGGTACCCTGGGGTGTTTGAACACCCCAATCTTAAAATTCATGTCCTGTTGCTTATCATTACATGAAGTTCATTTAGCTTTATTTGTAAGTTTTTATGGTTACCAATAAGTATGAAAATTTCCATTTACTAATACTGAAGAATACTTTTGAATCAGATTAGGTCAATCATAGGAAATTGCCAACTCAAAATTATAATAAAGAAGTTTTTTGTAGTGAATTTCACCAATATAGCATTAGTACTTAAGTACCAATACCATAAAATAACAAATTTTGATTTAAACTAAGGTATTTACAGTATTTATTTTTTAAAAATTTGGCTCTGAAATGTTTAAGTTTAAAATTTATTATAAAAATTAACTTATAACTTCATAATGTGTACCAACTGTCAACAGTGTAGATTAGCAGTCACCAAACTACGGCCCGCGAGGTGATTTTATCCGGCCCGCTGCATGTTGTCTAAAACCAGGGGTTTCCAAAGTACGGCCCGCGGAGCTCTTTGTAAAATACATATACATTCACTTTAAACTGCAGTTGGATAGAATTATGTCGGAAATACCCATAGTCATAAAGTAGTTACCAAATTTAGGTGAAGATCTTTTTTTTTTTTGGAAACACCTTGATTGGTCGAACAACTAGAGAACACTTTTGGCTTTGGCCCGAGAAGGCTCAAAAAGATCTACATACGGCCACCTACTCAAAAAGTTTGGAAACCCCTGGTGTAGATAAAGATTTAAGCAAACGTCACAGGTTTATAGAGTTTATACAATTTCAGATTTTTTTAAACTTTAAATTGCTATAGAAAGCAGCCATGTTGGATAAAGAGTTTTTGAATTTATTTATTTACATTATTAAAGCAAAAAAGAGAAAACACCGCGGAGAAACAAAAATAGAAATGAGCAAATTTTCAGCTGCTTTTGTTAAATTTGTTTTTTTCTGAACAAGAAGTAATTGGTTTTTATTGTAAAGTAAAAAAAACCGCGCGTACAATTTTTTGTGCATTTTTTACCATATTTTATTGTATTTTGTTGTCCCTGAAAGAGTTAAAATCAAAGAAAGGTTATTTTTAGACAAAAAGCAATTTTAAGTAGCCGAGAAATAAAAATAAAATCATCAAAAAAGAACGAGACATACGTGGGACAAAAAATTTCATCTGTTCAAAATTTCTAATGAAAAATAAGGCAAAAATAATTCTCCAACCAGAGCAAGGCGAGAAGTGTCGCGAGAAAAGTATCAAGCTTAAATACAGAAACCATTTCTTTTGGATCTGTGCGCAAAAAGAAAACATTTTGTTCAAATTTTATACTTTTGATCAACTTCAAACATAAAATAAACTTTTTTTGGATCTAATATAAAAAAGGGAAAAAAGTTTTTTAAACGTTTTAAATTAAGCAAAGCGAAACAAAGATACTTCAAAAAATAATTTCTTGGAAAGATAACGAGAAGTTGTTGCCCAATCAAATTTCCTTCTTTTTCAATATTTTTCTGTCTCGATATTTTTTAAAAGCTTATCCTAAATCGACATTTTTCAGTAAGACTTGTAACATTGCTGCTTTTGATTCTAAAGCAATCATGTTACAACAACATTCAAAAGCTTTAAACAATTAAAGTATTGTCATATTTATCGAAGACACGTCCGTCAAGTAGTTTTTATCTATTTTTTAGCCTAATAACTTGACACTTAATCAACTATATAAACAATAGCAAAGTTTCTAAACAAACTCTAAACTTTTATAATTTTTTAGTATAAAAAGGAACGTTTTCAATATAAAACATTTTCAAAAAAATTTTGTTATAGTTTTTGTTTGCGCGTTAACTCCGAGGCTCCCAACTCCCAAAATATGAATAAAAATACAACCCCCACCAGAAACAGAAACAATAACAACCAAGTGAATACGTACTATAGATTTGAATACAGGATTTTTATGTGATGGTTGCAAAAATAGTTTAAAAAATAATTCGTTGAATAGCTTAAATCTTGATCAAGTCGGGAATTGAACCCGCAAGTTAATTTCACATCTTAGTAGAAGTTGTTCGGCCGAATGAAAAACTTTTTTGGAAAAATCATGCAGACAATTAGGTCAACATTTAAATGCTTGTGGCATTTCATACAAGTCTTTTCAAGAAATATTTTTAAGCTCTGCTTGCTACGGACAATCAGTATTTGAACAAAATCAAGATTACATTTCTATGAGACAATCGAGTTAACACAACAAAAAAATCAGAAATTTAATTACAGTGGACTTGAAATACTATTATGTTATAAAATTTTAATATTGGTCGGATTTAAACTAAGTAAACTGTATTTTTTAAAACTGTTAAAGCTGTTTTTAAGCACACAGCTTTTTAGGAGAAAAAGACATAAACTTAGCATAACAGTTCATAAAGGTCAGCTCAACTGACTAGCAAAAGTTGACAAAAGTTTAATATAGTTTTAAGGTATCACAATAGCTTTCTGGCCAAATGTGCCAGAGCGAAAAGTTCTTCAAAAATTTTTTATTAATCGTTAAAAAAAACAATTTGTCTTATTCGGTTCAAAGAGATCAAGATAAACTCAGCAGGGCAAAATATATGCAATTGACATAAAAAAAAAAAAAAAAAACTTACGTGAATAAAAAAAATCATAACGCTTTTCAAAGCTACAGTATATTCAGAAGTAATGCTACAAGGTAAGTTTGGAGGCATGCCATCGGTTAATCACGATCCAACTGAAATTTCAAGTTTTTTGATTTTTAAGTGGTTTGCGACCCAATAACGTTTCCGACCCAATAACGTTTCCGTAATATCGTTTTAACAAAAACTATTTTTAACTTTATTTGCATTTTGTTACTGCATAACAATTACTTAAAAATTCTTTTGAGGAGCAAAGTATAGGCATTAGATTGAAGCTTTTACTGCAGTGAAAATTACTATATGTACTAGACTTCTGTAGACCAGCTTATGCCAAAAACCATACCTTTTATACTGAAAATTTTTCGAGGTTTAATTTGTAATAATCAACTGATTCATTTATTATACATATAAATATAACAGAATTTTTGTAGCATTAAAAATCATTTTTTGTTTAATTATTATTGATTTATTTATATGCCGTATTTTTTTTTTCAAAATAAAATTTGATTGCGTTTTGTCTTTTCCACAAAAGTATTTGATATTTGGATTACAGTAAGTGTGTTGATACCAAACCTTTTCAACTCTTTCGTTTTTTTTTTTTAATTTGTTTTTCAAATATTCGGGAAACTTATTAATTTTTGTAAAAACGTTTTGGGCAATGAATTAATTTTTTAAAGATGTTTTGCCGGATTTTTTACTTGTCAAAAAGTTTATTTATTATAAAGAGTCGGATTAATTTACACCTTATGCAAACTTATACTAGTTTAGAAAATTAAACAAGTACAAAGGTTTAGTTTTTTAGTGAGGCAATTTTTACCTTGTGTTTTGTTATGGTATGACATTAAACTTTGTTTCGCTTTGTTTAATTTAAAACATTGCTTAAATCTATAACAACTATTCTTTTTATTAGATCTAAAAAATTTGTTATATATTTAAAGTTGATAGAGAGTATAAATATACAAACAGAATTTCTTTTTCTTGCCCACAGATCCGAAAGAAATGATTTCTATGTTTAAGCTTGATATTCCCGTGACTCCTCCGGCCTTGATATGTTTGGAAAATCATTTTTGCCTTAATTTTCGTGAGTAATTTACAAAAGTTGAGTTAAAATTATCATTGTACAACTTTTTTTGTCCCAAACAAATCTTTTATATGATCATTCTTTTTTAATGATTTTATTTTTTATTTCTGGGCTACTTAAATTTACGTTTTGTCTAAAAACAATTCCTTATCGATTTTAACTCTTTCAGGGGCAACAAAATACAAAAAAAATATGTTGGAAATGTAAAAAAAACTGTACGCGTGTTTTTTGTTTTGCAATTAAAACGAATTACTTCTCGATGAGAAAAGACAAATTTAACAAAACAGCTGAAAATTTGTATCACTTTTATGAAAACAGTGACCTCAAATTTTTGTTCAAAATTCGTTCCACCATACAAAATTGTTTATGTCAAGCATTTAAAAATAAAACACAAAGAATAAAAGTGTTTTGAGCAGCTTTTAGTCTTTTTAAAGAATTGCTAAACAATACGGTAGAGCCGAAAGCAGGATTAACATTTCCACAAGGCAACATTACACACTTTGTTTCCACCTTCCCAGTCGTAGAATCTCGAGGATAATCAAAGATATATCATTGAGATTTATCTTCGTTTTAAGTTTGTATCATAGTTGAAAGACAGAGATATATCCCTGAAATATACACCGAAAGTGAACACTTTTAAGCTTGATTTAAACATGATTGTCATCATTGATTCAAACATGATTGTCGAAGATAAATCTTTGATTTCGAAGCTATTTCGAAGAAAAATCATGTATGTTTCTTACCAGAAATTAACGAGTTTAAATACTTAATTTAAACATGATTGTCATCATTGACTTAAACATGATTGTCAAAGATAAATCTTTGATTTAAAAGCTATTTCGAAGAAAAATCATGTATATTTCTTACTAGAAATAAAATGAGTTTAAGGTTTAATTTACTGTAAATATGATAGCCTGTTTTTGTTTATGTATGGTTGTTATGAATTAATATTTGTTTTAAAAGCGATTTCGTGAAAAAAAATTTTTAACTACTGTAGAATATTACAGAAAAACTCAACTAACACGAAATTTAGTATTTTAATTTGATTAAAATTGCAAAACAAAAACTCAATAATACGAGTACTTTATATTTTAAAGTTTATATTTTAAATGTAGCTATTGTAGTGTTGCTAAGTTTGAAGCAAAAAGCCGGTTTTGCAAATGCTCTGCTAAGCACCTTTGATATCTATCAGATTGGACATTCTTCGTATAAAATCCTCAGCCACAAAAATTTGTCGTAGGTGCTGGTAAAAATGACGTAAACGTTTTCTTATTTCACTCTTTTTAAATAAATTTAATAAAATTTAAGCTGTTATCAATTGAACTTTTTTACTTGGTTATACACTAAAAAATTTCAGTTTTTTTAATTCCATTTTATAAATAGGATGTTATACGCTTTTAGAATTCTATATACTTTTTGTTACAAACCATCAATCAATATATGTTTATTTGCGGAAATATGAACTAAACAATAAAACAATTAATACATTATAGAATAGATCATAGCCAATGCTGCAGTTCCTTTGATTTAAAAAATAAAATTGAAAAGATAAAAGAATTAATAAAAACAAACAAAAAAACACAATACACAAAATGTACACTTTGAACCGTGGTTTTTAAAAGTTTGTTTCCCAGCCTAATAGTCTTTGACAATTTTTGACATAAAAACTAGATTCAATAAAATATTCCAAACGATTCAAAATGAGGTCACAATTCAAAGTTTTTAAAAGTTATAGGTCAAATTAGCATGTTTCTTCTTCGTTTCTCATTTTCTTGCTTTGCTCAGCTTCCCAGTTTTCCGTCTGATAAGCACAATTGCTGCACATTGCGGCGAATCCAGGGCTGGTGCACTTTGATTTTCTAACGTGCAAGCACTTCTAAACAAAGAAATAATGAGTTGATTTAATAATATTATTATATTATATAAATTCTAAAAATTAATTTAAAATTATTAAAAAAGCATAAAGATAAGAATTATTCTTTCTAATTATAGAATTATCATAATTATGTAGAAAGCGTAAACAAGTTAATTTTTGTTCTAGAACCGTTTAAAAATTGACTGCAATTAGATGACGTTCTTAATTCTATAACGAGCAATAAAATGTTTTTCATTTCTAAAAATAATAAGCCAAGATTAAGTAGGATTTTTTCATTGAAGTTAGTTAATTAAAAAATTAAATTAGTTAAAAAAAGATCTTTATCTTTATACGCTGAGAATAAAACTGTGTCTATTTCAATAAAACATTCTTTATGTAGGCTTCAGTCCACGGTCCAACAATTGCTGAGCCCTGGTTATAGCTAACATTAAAATTGAAAACAACTTCAAAACTCTTTTTTTTTATACATTAATACAGATAGAGATATATTTAACAATACTAAAAAATATTTAACTTACTTGCTCTATTGTGCAATTAAATTTCTAGCCACAAGAGAGATAAGTGACATTTTAGCCAACTTTTGAATGTCGCTTCCAGACTGAGAACACATAGTTGAATTGATCATCCGTCTTTTACGCACGGTAGCAGTTGAATTGTCAGTCTCTTTTTTTTTACAAATTAAACTTTTTATGCTTTATAATTGGCAGAAATTTTTAATTTTAAAAATAATTCTAAAATAAAAAATTAAAAATTACTTTATTCTATTAATTTTTAAAAATAAAGTCAAACATAATTAAAGGCGGTTCTCAGAAATTACTAGTGGTATTTTCAACACTTTTGGCAATAGAGATGTATCAAAGCCAGAGCTTTGCCAAACTCGAAGCTTCAATCGAAGCCATTCTAGAAGGTAAAACTTATTTATAAACTTGATAAACAGCATCATGTCACGAAATTTTTCGCGACCTTGAGAATATGAATAAGTGTAATTTTCCGTCCTGTGCTGCAATATTTGCCAATAAGTCTAACTTGATGACTGCCTGTTGCTTAACAACTATGTATTTTGACTTGACTAGTGTTTTTTGTTCTTTGAAAAGTGCGCATTGCAAATATTTTGCATGTTGTTTAATGAACGACAATGCAGAAGATGATAGACAAAAAATCATTTATAATCGTCGCGTGGTTGGCAGCGTGGTTGAGTAGTTAGACCGCGAGGTTTGTGATCCACATGGTTTCGGTTCAAAACCTACTCGTGCCATTCTGTTATGTCCTTAGGAAAGATACTTTACGGCACTTTCTCTAACTTGGTGATCTTGATAAGCAGTTCTAAATTTCAGTGATTTCTCTATAAAACTAAAAAATTAAAATAAAAAATTTGAAACGGACAGCAATATCTTGACAACTCCAAAAGCAAATCGGGTTAATTGCATGCCCTATGTATTAGCGCCTCCATGGTTTTCCTGTGATTTAGAAAGATAAACATAGAAGTATGAATAAGAAAACTAAAAAAAATAAATATATTGATTTGCAAGCTCGAATCATCAGCGAAGCGTAAAATAAACTTTATATTTTAATCGTCACTGAAATTAGACATTTAACAACCTTTGACTTGTTTCAAATTAAAGGAAAAGTTTTATAAAAAAGTTTTTTACAATTTGATAATTTTTGATTAGTGAATGCTTATCTCAATTATAAAACTTGGCAGTAACTACTTTGGCAATAAAATTGTTAACAAAAACTGTTAAATCAGCATTGTTGTAAATAATGATTTGGCAACCAGAATAAAAATAAAACAATACGAAAATGAGAGCAAACTCTACAATTACAAAGCTTACTCTATTATTATAATCATAAAATTAAGCAATCCATGTGTAACTAACCCAAGGTAACATTCAGAAGAAAAGCAAAAAACATTGTCTACTGACCCAAATAATTTGAAATAATCAACGAAATTTATTCTACTGTGATTGCTAAAAGACATAAAAATTTTACCGTATAAAATTAAAGAATCACCGGAAATATTTTGAAGAAGGTAGGAACAAAAGAATGTATCAACGACAAGAGTTTTAGTAAAAATTAAAAGTCTCGTAGAAGAAGCAAACTTAATGCACTTAATATATTGATATTAAAAAATTTTTTTCTTGTTATTTAAGATGACGAAATCCGACATACAACATAGCTAAAACTGAATTCTGCTGCTTTGCAATCTGCAAGTTCTATAACAGGTCTCACTTTTTCGTTAAATTCCGATGATGTTCACTTTCGTGCATTATACATTCCAACAATCATAGCAAGATTTGCTGCAAAGACAATCGTCCTTCATACTCTCTAATAAAAACAATAAAAATTTTCTTCACCTAATGTCAAAAAATTATAACAGTAAAATTTACTATATTTTAAATTCTAAAAATTTGAAGTTCGGTACCAGACCTCTAACCACTGCCTATTTTTTAACTTAAATAAATAGTTTTTTTAAGATAAAATCTATCCACATTTTGAAAAAGCATTTCTCATTACACCAGAACCACGCTAACTTTATTACTACAACCTTGTTCATACTTTATTTATTTATGTAGCCCTAGCGTTTCTCGGGTTAATCAATATAAATTCTCTTCCGCTGATATCACTGTTTAAAAGCTTGTCTTTACCACCTATAGATCGCGAAATGTTCGAAGTCGAAAACCACTGGGTTAATATAGAGCACAGCAGGTAATTGTACAAATACAAATACAAAAAAGTTCTTCTGAAGAAATGCTTTTTAAGAAAACTATTATTGAAGTAAGTTAGGGTTGTGCAACCTTTAGCGCTGCCATGCCAAATGCATGCTATTGCTGCGAAAATTTCTTTCTTTGCTCTCTTTAAATATTTCTGAATACGTAGATGTACATGTCGTAAAATTGGAGCGTTTTTTTTTTGTACTAAAGCTCAGTTTTTAACTATAAATAGCTGTAGCCAATAAACATTAAAAAAAACAATTTTTATTCTGCTTTAATTAGCAATTGACTATACATAATGTGTATTCATTAATATGTTTTAATTATTGTCATAATTAAGACCATGTTTTGCCATATTTGTTTGTACTCCTTAAATTCTTAACACGATTGACAAAAACGATTCCTTCGGGATCCATGCATTGAGTTATACTCGCAATTAAACTGGGAAGCGCAGCGAGATGTGAGCGAATTGCTCTGACAAATGTAACAATTCTATAAATTTTAAATATCTATCAAAAACTTAGAAAAAAAAGCTTAGAAACAAAAATAAAGGTGAAAGCAGCGTGCAGCATCAATAACACAATTAGGTCTGCTTACTTTTTGCATGTAAAAAATACGTTTCTTTTTTTTTGTTTTTCATTCCTTTTCACACGTTCCTTTTTGAAATATTTGCTGCAGCAGTGAATGCAATCTTGTTTAGTTGCTTGTATCAGACTTTTGTTTGGTTTACTTGCATTAGACCAGGTTTTCAACCAAGGTCAACAGAGAAAAAAATTTTATTGAAAGGTTTATGAGGCAACTCGGTCAACTCGAAAGAAATGTGCCTCACGAGAGAAACAAATAGGTTAACACATAGCTGTAAAATTACACCTTAAGGTCTTCACCTTTGCTTGTGGTGAAGATTTTTCACTTTTTGTAAAATGACTTTTTTTTGGTCATTGCTAAATTTAAAGCACGATAGTACAAAGCAAAAAGACTAACTTGTTTTTGAGCAATGTACGACAAAAGAACTTATCTTTCCTGAACTTTAAATAAACATTGGCTCCACTTTTAGAGTTTTTACAATTGAATTCCTTTTAAAATTTTTAATTTTTTACTCAATATTCTTAGCGGAGTTTTGTCCTTTGGCAAAAAGTTGATTTTAAAGCTTATTTTATGTTACGTTGATTTTAAAGTAGTGCATTAAACAGTTATGTAGTAAAGACCACAATTTTTGACACCAAGATTGACAAATTTAGGAATAAAAAACTCGAGACCAAAATGAGAAATAATCAAAACCTAAGACCAAGACCGCAATGCATTACTTAAATCAGGGGTTCTTAAACTTTTTGAGACGCGCCCCCCTTTGACGATGCCAGCAAAATCCGCGCCCCAGTTTAAAGCAAAATCAAAAAAATTCAAAGAACAACAATTTAATTGCAATTACATGTCATCAATGGGAAGGATGTAGCTGTTTTTGTGATACCAAAAGCTTAATTCGTGGCTTTGTAGCAGAAAGAACACATCTCAGGTCCGCTTCACAGTTAAGTTTGTTCCTGTGTTTTGTTTTTATATTTAAGAGTGCAGAAAAGCCACTTTCACATAGATAAGTGGATGAGAAAGGAAGAAGAGTTCGTAGAGCCACACTACCCACACTCTTGTAGATGTGTACATATTTCGTCCAGAAATCGGTTAATGACATTGCTTCGAAGTCATCTTTAGCAACAGAGTTACACTTCATCTCCACGAATTCCTCTTGCAAATCATCAGGAAGAATGTCCTCGTTAAGACGAAAGGGATTCCTTGTCATCTTCCATTCCGCCAGTTTAGTGTCAACCAAGTCAGGAAAATAGCGTTCAAATTCCTGTTTCAAAAGTCGAAGGTGGGCTTCCACTTCGGTCTTAAGTTCACCCTCCAGTTCAATTCGGCTTTCCGCGAGGGCAATATCCAGGTTGGGAAATGAAGCTGCATTTCCTTTTGCAACTCGGCGTTGCCATAGCCCCAGCTTTGCTACGAAAGCATGGATGGCATCGTAGTCATTGATGCGGTTAGTATTCTTGCCTTGCAACTTCTTGTTTAAGTTATTGAGGACTTCAAAAATATCCACAAGGTATGCCAACGCCAATTGAAATCCTTCTGATGTGAAAGACGTAAGTAGATCCAGTTTCCCATGGGCTTCAAGAAAAAGGTTCAGCTCATCTCTCATTTCATACACACGGGCTAGCATATTACCCTTTGATAACCACCGAACAGATGTATGAAATAGCAGAGTCTTATGATCGGAATCCATGTCCTTGCAGAGCTTGGCAAACAACCTTGTGTTGGCAGCACTTGTTTTGACAAAGTTGACGGCTCGTATGATTACTGTCAGCTTATCTTTCATACCGGCAAATAAAGTCTTGGCAGCCAGAGCTTCTCGGTGGATCACGCAGTGAGACCCAACTGCACTGGGACTTCTCTGCTTCATCCTGGCAATAAATCCACTTCGAGATCCAAGCATTGCCGGGGCACCGTCAGTACAGACGCCTACAAGTTTCTCCCATTTCATACCATTGTTGTCAAAGAACGTGGCGACCAATTTAAATACATCTTCTGCTTTAGTCGTCGTTTCTAGGAGTCTGCAAAACAGCATTTCCTCTTCAATTGTAGAAGATCCAACGAAACGAACATAGACCAACAACTGAGACAATTGGGCAACATCTGTTGTCTCATCACATTGAATTGCGAAGAAAGGTGATGCGTTTATCTTTCCGAGAACCTGAAGCTCAATATCCTTTGCGAGATCATCGATACGTGTTTTAATATGAGAATCTGAAAGTGAAATTGTCGCAAGCTTCTTGCTGTTTGACTCCCCCAACACAAGACTGGCTGCTTTTAGCATGCAGGGTTTTATCAATGTTTCACCAATGTTGCGGGGTTCCTTCGCTTGAGCTATCATGTGAGCAATTTTAAATGACGCTTCTTCTACATCCGCTGATGACGATTGGCGGAAGCACTCACTACTTGCCATTTTCATTCTTTTAAAAGAGTCCTTTTTGCTTTGAAAAAAAGCCAAAGGTTTATCCTGATGGCAAGGGTGTTTTCTTTGAAGATGGCGCTGCAAACGACTTGGTCTCAAAGCATCGTTGCTGAGATTTTCAAAACATATCACGCACTGTGGCACGACTTGATCATTCACTGTGGTATCTATAAAACCATATTTCAGATAATCTTTGTCATACTTTCTCTTTTTTTTACTCATTTTACCTAGTTAAATCAATGCTAAAACATATTTACAAAGTTAATCAGTCATGCAAACAGGTTTTAAAAAGATCAATATTACTTTTAACATAAATCAAACAGTATTTGCCCTAATGTTTTCATTATCAAAGCCATCTTTCTCTGTTACGACTCACATCTATGTTTTCAGTTTTCACCTGTCTAACTCTTAACGCCTTTCCACAAATATGAATAGATATATACTGTGTTAGTAACAGAAAACATAGCTAGATGCTTCCATTTTCCCTGTTTCTCTTTAGCACTCGACATAAAAGCACTCTAACCACATGCTGATTTCCCGCAAAGGCCCACATGCTGCGAACTTTAACGTCCAATAGCACAACCGAAGCAGCAGGTGTCTGTCCTAAGTAATACCGGCGTGAGAAAGAATGAAAATTTTACCATAAACATAATTATGTAATTGTTTAAACAACATAACACAGTGAATTGTACCAGTTAGCCTACAATTGAGCAGCAAGAAATACAGGCGTTCTTGTAACCACGACTACAACGAAAACATGAAAAAAAACGAGCAATTGTTACATCATAAGTTTCAAAAAATATTTAGTAAAAAAGAGGCAAATTCGACGAAATTCGCCAATTAGCGGCAGATTTGCATCACTGAACAAAAAGTTTGTCATCTCTCACGCCCCCTCTGTGACACTTTCGCGCCCCCCAGTTTAAGAACCACTGACTTAAATAAATACGCTTTTGAAAATTTGAGGTTGAATTCCAATGCAAAGTTAGTTTAAATTTTTTTGTTAATGTTAATTTTCAATATGGTTATTGCAAGTTTAAAAAGACCGGTTAATTTATTGTATTTTATTTTCCACTATTAAAATAATAAATGAAGGCACAGATCGTGGTACAAACTATGTTTAAATATTTGAAAAGCTCTGTTTTTGACGTTGCAAATAGTTAATGAGTTGGTAACATTTTGCTCAAGTATTTAGAAAAAATTTTTAATAATTACTAAGTTCGGATCGTCAATTTTTTTCTAAAAGCAAGAAAGAGTTATGTCACGCTCTACCTACATAGTACCGGCATAACTACAAGATACTAGAGGCGAACCCTACGTAAATATCGCAGAAAATCACCAGCCTGTTGAAAAGCAGCTTATGCGAGTGTTAAACTGGCGGGGCATAGCGATTTAGAAGGACAGACAGGTATTATAATCTGAATTAATTATATTGAAGAAACGAAGACAAAACGATTAAATGAAAATAGAAACAAGCGCCAAAATTATACAAGAGATGCTACAATTTACCAATAGATTAAACACATACAAATTACCTAACCGAATTTACAGAGCCGCAAAAGAATATAATGAATTTTATAAATTTTCCCGCTAACGCTTAATACCAACTTGCCGTCCCGACAGGTACATTCACATACCAAAATATACACAAAATACCTTCATCATCTCGAATCCGCCTTTATATCTGCATCTACAATTGAATCTCTTAATAATCTCTTCTCGTTGCCGCCCCGTATATATACGCCTTTTTAGCGAACACATGTAAAGGAACGCTTTACACCCGTTCAAACAACGAGAACAAAGTCACTTCACCGCGTAAATCCGTAATCCAGACAGCTGTCCAGGGCAACAATGGCAAATAGTCACAAATAAATTTAAAATAATCGCGTAAACGTTAATGCGATCTAAACAATTAATTTAAAAAGGTTAGGATTTAAATAATAATTCCAAAAAGGTGTCGATTTAAACACTTAATTTAAAAAGGTGCAAAGTCTTTAATTGATAAAATTGAAATCGTAGCGTGACAAGTTGCTTAGCTGATTTCTGGCGTATTTGATCGGTATTATGCAATAGACGTTTGTTTTTTTGTACACCAATTTTACAAACTTTTAAAATCCATTTATATTTAAAACAGACGCGGAAAAAGCATGCACAAAGCCTAACGAAAAATTTAGAGTAAGACTTAAATTGCTTTCTGTCAAAGAATAAAAATTTCGCCCCACATTTTAATCTTCATGTCACACAGTTTGGGAAGCCTTAATTAATTTGTTGATGGCTCAATTCCTTTAAAAATCTTTTATTGAAATAGAAGTGCGAAAGCTACCAAACTGAGGTTAACAAAATGTTTAAACGCTAACTTATAAGCACGTCAAATTGCAGCAAAACTGATTAATTGAGTGTAATTTTTAATAGAACAGCTAAAGATAGTAAAAATATATACATAAAAGCTAAAAATAAATTAAGTAAAATGTATAAAAAATTGTTTGGTCTCTAGATTAATTTCAAATATAGAAGACCGAGATCCACGTCATCGCGCGACAACAACTGGACCACCAACACAAATAGGAGACCACAACCGAGATAGAGATTTCAGGAATTCGGTGTAGAGATTTTTATCGGGAGACCGAATTTCGATTAGTTTTAAGTTTTTTTTGACACCATGTTTTTTATAGTCTTCGTGCTTGGTGTAAGGTTCATGATGCCCTAGATTGTGTTCTTGACTGATCAAAAAAAAAATTCTATGAACAAGTTAACGGAAAAAACTACGCTTATAAAATCGACTGTAAAAAGCATCACCTTTGCGCGTATCATAAAACCATTCCGTAGAAGTCTCGACAAAAATATATTGCCAGGTAAAAAAACTCCGGTATTGAGAGTCGCATAAAATTCAGAAAAACTGTGTTGATAGCTTGCTAAACTTCATGCGACACCACATACTTGGCCTCACGCTTCACATTTCGGTCTTCGTCGGCCCTGACTTACCTGCTTAAGTAAGTAAAGTCACAAAACTAGGTATTGCTTGAAAATACCTGAATTGCATTAGTTTTTATTTCGCATTTTAAACTGTGCTGTTACGCCATAAAGATCTAAGCAAGAGAAATTTCATTTTTAAATACCTGTGGTTAATGGTTTCGCAACATGCACTCGTAGATTTGACCAATAATACTTGACTTTGTAGCTTGGACAAAAGAGACCGAAAAATCAAATGAAGATAGTCCGCATGAAAGAGTTGGTAAGGCGATGCTGCTTATTGTATAATTATAAATTAAAAATAATTTCAATGAAGCTTTGCAGTCGAACATTATTTTTTTGATACTTTAAAACCAATACTTCCCAAAAAAATTTTACTTACCACGTTTGTCCTCGAGCGACTAAAGTATACGCTTTCACACCAATTTCCACAGACATCAGAGATTGGGTAGTTGCGCGTGGACGTTGATGATTATAAAATAGTCAACATCTACAAACCTCCATCAACGTGACTGCAATAGTGTTTCCTCAACCTTGTCTTTATGCTGGCAATTTTAACTGTCGTAATGTTGACTGAGGTTACGATAATAGCAGTCCGGATGGTTCGTGCTTAACTGCCTGGGCAAGTATTAATTATCTTGCCCTTCTATACAACGCCAAGAGCGCCGCTAGTTTTTGATCCGGCCGCTGGAACACTGGCACCAATCCAGATCTAGCTTTCGCTAGCGTAGATCCTTACAGTCGCTTACCGGATAGACGTGTTTTTGAAAAGTTCCCCAGGTCACAAGATCGACTTTCGCTTATTACGCCACCAAGGTTTGCTCTGTCAATGCGAAGCATGCCTATTAAGCAATGGAATTTCCGCAAAAACAAATGGAGTCATTACATTGCTTTGACGAATAAATTCCCAAAGTCTTTGTTGCCACCTGATTCATTTGATTTGAATGCATTCTACCAGCACTTTTGTAACATCATCAAGAAAGCAAACAAAAAGACTATCCCAGAAGGGTATCGATACAGCTATATTTCGCGTTGGGATGCGGAGTGTGAATCTTTCTATAGAACTTTCCTGCAGTCTCCTCAGGGAGACAACTCAAGTTTGGCTGCTTCAGCGTTACTTGCCAAACTTGACAGGAAGCTGAGGGATCGATGTTCGGAAGCAGTTCAGAGCATTGACTTTTCATACTCCAGTCGGAAAGCATGGAGTATTTTGAACAACCTTACTGGTAGTTCACGACACTCTCCTTGTCACTGTCCTGTTTCAGCAGATGCTATTGCATTTCACCATTAAAATTTTTATTTTTTTATGCAAGGCAAAATTCTAGCAAAGCGATATTTTTAATGAATTTGATTTATGGCTAGTATATAAAACAAAATTTCCAAAAAATAACAATGTCAAGCAAGATTGTGACTATTATATTACAAGAAAAAACAACAGGCAAATTTACACCAAATAAAGGAAGTAAATGAAGATTCTTAAAAAAGTAAAATAGTACAAAATCCAGCGAACAATACTTGCACATTAACGTCATTTTGAAACAAATACTATTGGCCTAATTACTGTTTAGGATAAATGAAGCCACATAACAATCTATTGTTATAAGCCACGAACTGTAAATATATTTTGATTTTTGATTATGCCCATTTGCAAATTCATTATCTTTGCCGATAATTGCTACTATTTTTTCTGTTTTGTTCTTTAATGATTTAATTAAAAAATTTTTAATTTTGGTAGGTTTAAAAAAAAGAATAAAGATTGCCGTCAAAAAATATTTTAAGCAAGGTAATTAGTACTGAGTAAACCTAAATTTGAATTATTTAAATCTTTATTATTTTCTGCTCAGATCCAATCGCTTTAGTAAAAAAAGTTTTCAAGCACCATTCCGATTATGGAAAAGATTTACTTAATGATATTGTGAATTCTCAAAGTTTGTTTTCTAATGAAGAATGGAGAACTTTTTACAATTCTATTATGTATCATTCAATCTTTTTAGTTCGTACTACGGGTTCACTCAAAGATTTTTTGATGGTTTTTGGTCCATGCTTGCGGAAAATGAAAGAAATAGTTAAAAATACTTGACTGAAATATGGTATTTTGCTTAGATTTTGCTTTGCTCTGTATGAATTTGGGTTGGAAATCAAATTCATGTACGGTTTTGCGAACTCGCTTATTCAGGAATTTTGTGAAGTGCAAACAAGACTTCTACATATTATAGAAGACCAAAACTTCGATCATCGGGATTTAGAAATGTTTAAAGACTTAAACAACTTGGCTTATGCTGCTTTTTATAATAGTGTTGGACGACCTGAATTGGCTAAAATAAAGCTAAAAACTTTTTTGAACACTACGGTTTAAAAGGTTATTCTTGTGCTCTTCTAAATACTCGTTACTTAACTATAGGAATGTATTTCTATCAAATGGCTTTAGCTAATGAAAAAGATGACAGCAACCCTGCTGAGAAAACAAAATCCGTTCATTATATAATATGTGCCCATAATAACATTCGCCCTGTCGCTCTTAAACGAGATTTTAAATTTCGGTTTTACTGTTATCTGATTCCTGTTAAGTTGGCTTGCTTATTTTTTGAGTTTATTTATCTTATAAAAAATAAATGGGTTAACTAATTTCTTTCAATTTTTGCTTTTATGTTTGAACACGTCAATTAGATAGTTTTGTCTTCTTTGCAGCTAGTTTAAAGAAAGATCACACATTCATTTGCGTCATTGTCAAAACTTGTGATTTAGCTTGTTGAATATAAATTTTCACATTTGCATTAAACATTAGTGTTTTTAGAAAATCAAGAAATTAGATAATAAATAAGGCCACTTAGTCGTTTGCCAAAAAAAAAAACTTTACCTTTCATCAACATTTAAAACTTCATCTTATTTTAGATTACGATTACTTGATGCGAAAATTTCAGCAAGAAAACAACTTGTCGTGATACAGAAGATATGCTTACTGTATATTATTAAAAAAGACATGAGAAAAGCAAAATCTTCTCGGCTTTTGCGCCAAATGGCTTATTTGTGTGTTTCGTTTGCTTTCAATAATAAGAACCATACAAAATGTTGGTTCTGTGATAGAGTTGCTGGCGAAATCTGGTTTGACGAAATTTATTGTGTAATTTTGCAATTTGTGGTTGGTTTGTTGCCAAAATTCTTGGCTAGAAAAGAATTTGATCGTGCATTGAGAATGGTATTAAGAACTTATTATTATTTCGAAGCTAGGCTGTATGGCAATAAGCGAATAGCTTTCATCAGCAATTTAATGGTATATTGACAGTATGAGATTCAATTGCTAAGAAAACACTTTTTTGGATTAGTTGGCAAAATGTGGAATGTTATTTCCAGCAACATTGATCTTAATAAAGCAAAACAATGAAGCTAAAGTTTATTATTGTTTTTGTGCAGTTTTTATGGCCGATACTTTTTTTCGATTGCTTGATAAAGGCAAATATAAAGAGATTGTACAAAAATGGAGTACTTTGAAATTGGAAAAGAATAATGGTGACGTAACTGAATTCATACACTCGCTTTTCGACTACATCGATAATTTGGAATCCAACCATGGTGATCCTCTGGAACTGAACTTCACCATTTCACTTGATTTAAAACTGCGGATGTCGGTTGTACTTGGTTGTGATAGATTGTATGGCGCAAATGCAAATATTAAGAATTCATTAACTAAAGCATGGGTTCGGAGATTATCTTTAATTGCTTTGTAATAATCTTGTGTTATTCGTTTCACCTCCATATTTATCCTCCTGACTCGCAGGAAAGCGACAAAGGAGCTATACATGGAGAAATGCCAAGATCTACAATTACCCCGACCTGATTTCGAAGATGCCAAGATATTGCTGTTTATAAAAAAATTTTCATAAAGATTTGATTAAAATTTGAACTGCTTGCCGAAACCGCGAAGCAGAGAAAAGTGTCGTAAAGCGTTTTTTCGAAGGATAAAACAGAGTGGCGCTAATAGTTTTGAACCAAGACCATGTCGATCACAATTGGACATTTTTAGGCACTCGACCACGCTTTTTATTTAACAGAGTGATTATTTCCAATCAATTTTCTCAATGAGGGTTTACTAATGTATTAGATAGCCTGCATATGTCTATATAAACTCTTCAAAAAACGAGTCGTAATGTTACAGAGGGTTGTGAAAGTGAGTCGCGGTATGAAAAAGGTTAAAAACTACAAATTTAAGCAAATGACACATTTTGTCTAAAACTACAAAGAATTCTTTGATTTGGGTCAAACCCTAGGCACTTCACTGTTTAGGATTGCATGGCGCTAAATTTCAACATCTAGGACAATGCGGGTGAAAATTAATTTTTAAAATGCAATTAATTAACTTTAAATTAAAATAAAACAGTATATTTAGTCAGTAAACGTCAAACAAAAATTAAGGAACAATTTCAAGACATTGAACTTTAAACGAAAAAATTACAAAATGACTATTGGTAGCAGAAACCCTCCGTCGGGCTCCTGTTTGGACTATTAAATCTCGTCAGCGACGGTTTAATTCTGCCAAATTCTAAATGAATTCGAACAAATAAAAATGCTTTTATAAAAGTATACTAAAAAAATTGTATCAAAATACAGTGGTTTCTAAACATCCAAACTCATATTTAAACATTTGGATTGTGGTACAGAATATTAATTCTATACTATTTTTAATACTAGAAACCAAACTGCGTAAAAATGAGAAGCACCAGACTCGAGTTTTGCTCTTATTAGAGCTCGTCTGTGATGCATATCTCACTGCGAATCGAACACGCTACATGTGGTCCTCCACGCAAGAGACAACACCACTAAACCACGCGAGCCCGATAACAAACTCGATTATATAATTATATTTTTAAAATTGTAATATAAATTTCAAAGGATTTGCTAAAAGCTAATAACTTAGTTTAATTTGTTTATTTTGTTATTATGCTGATCTATAAAAGTTTTATTTGCTATTATTATTAAATTTTTTTTAATTCATGAATTCTTTGGTAAAAATTTTTATTTTGTTTTTTTGTTTTTATTTCTTTTTCTGTTGTTTTTTTTTATTTCTGTGTATATTTGTTATATTAATTATATATGTTTTTTTTCAGGTTTATCAATTTCGACTAGCAAAATAGTTATGTTATGTCATCTTTGATATCGTTAATATTTGCTTAATTTATAATTTTTTGTATAAGTCATAAATCCATTAATTAATTTCTGTATAGTCAACAGATGCATTCAGAAAAGTTTTCCGGACCTGGTGAGGTTTCTTTTTATGGATGGTTTTTCTTTATTCACCTTGAGTAAGCTAAATTCCCACCTTGGTTAACTGTGCCACTAATCATCATTAGGCAAGTCATGCACTGGTTATTCAATCTCTCAATTTGTCCGATATTATTATTGTATAGGGTGATTGAAAAGTAACTCCCTAATTTAAATCACTTATAATTTATTCAAATGTGCAATTTTTTAATCAAAGTTTTTGTGTATGTTCCATATTATATAGAAATTAACTTTATGTTCTTGTCTTCTTTTCAGATCTCTTATTTTGTTTAGATTTTGAAAAATGTAAAAAAAAGTTAAGTGTCTTATTCTAACAGAATGGTTCTCAGCTAGCAACATATTAAGAAGTTTAGAAATCTGTTGTTCTTGTGCAAAGGTGGTCGAGAACTATTAAAACAATTCTTTTCTTAATGGTTCTCTTAATATTTCTCCACCATCTTTGCACTTAAACGACAGATATCCAAACTTTGTAACATGTTGCTAGCCAATAGCCTTTCTGTTATAGGTACTTAGCCCTTTTTTTTTAGCTAATAGCCTTTCTGTCAGAATAGGACACTTAACCCTTTTTTTACACCTTTCAAAATCTAAACAAAATAAGAGATTTAAAAAAAAAACAAGAACATAAAGTTAATTTCCATATAATATGGAAAACGCACAAAAACGTTGATTAAAAAACTGCAACATTTGAATAAATTATAAGTGATTAAAATTAGGGAGTTACTTTTAAATCACCCTGTATATTCTTTTTCTTTCTCATTTCTTATATTTTTATCTGATTAAAGTGTTGCAGCCATGCTTTCTACTGTTTTGTATTGATACTTTTATTTTCTGATTATCTTGCACATGTTTTAACGTCTGATGTTGTGCTGCTTCCTTTTTTTAATCTTTTTAATATTTATGATTTTTGTGTTAAGCTGCGTAATAATGATTCAGAATAAAATGAATGAAATAAAATATAAACAGAGCCAGCAAGACACTCATCTCTAAACTTTTTTATCGTGTTGTAATTATAACACAGTTGATTATTACATCGTCAGTAATTCTGTCTAGCCCTAATCCAAAAGGCTCGTTTCCACCACGAGCGTAAAATGGAGCATTTTTGGGTGCGACTCTATGGAACATTTTTCTTTTTTTATTGATCTTTCCGCGCTTAAAATCTAAGCAAGCACTAAACGAAGAAAAAAATAAACAAAACAAATAAAGAGTATTCCATTCTACGCTCGCAGTGGAAACACGCCGTAACCGTTCCAAAAAACAAACATTCAAACAGTTGGAGTAGCTTTTCAACAATTTATTATCTTGCACCCACTTACAACGAAAACAAAGACGTAATTACGCATCACTCGCAAAAGATGTAAACAATGTGTTTCAAAAAACTTATTTTCTTGGAAAAATGAGACGTTTGAAAAAATGGCTCTACCTTAAAATAATTAATCGGATGCGGAAGTAACTGGGAACGCCTTTTTTTTTAAAAATTACTCGTACTTTTAATAGAAGTGAGTAATTTCTTTATACATGTACAACGATCAATATCGTTCCCCATAAAAATACATTCTTGGTTTTTACCACTAGTAATGGTATAAGAAATTTACCCTGGGCATAGGATAAAAATCTCAATCCACTCACACATTTACCAGTACTAAATTTTTCAGTCAACAAGGTCGATATTTTTTTTGAGAGGCACGATTTGTAATCTCAGTTCATCTAAAATTAAATCACAAAGTTGTGTCCTTGAATAAAACTTTTAATAACGTTTATCTCCATTTCTAAGCTTAGTAAACACCTCTAAAAATTTTGTTAGCATATAGTTTGGCCGAGCAAAGATTATTATTGACAGACAACAAGAAAGCAATTTTTCTCATATGTTTTACCAACTAATCGCTTAAATACGTATTTTATATTTTTATTAAAAAAAACAATGATGGGAATACCCTACCTTCCCCCTAAATACTTCCTAATTTCAATTATTTTAAGGTTAGTTTCAATTAATTTAAGTTTGATTTGCCGACGTGAAATGTTTGATAGTAGTGTTTTGGACGACTATGCAGTTAAGCTTGGTTTTTTTTAAGATCTATTTTTTTCGTTTTTCGTTCGTAGTTAGTTTTCGTTTCAAATTAATTCAACTCAATTTCACTTTTTGCAGCGCCATGTTTTTAGTTGATAGAAAATGGAAGATTTATGCTTCAAGTCTCGAGGTTAAGCAGTTTTAGCAAGTTATGAATCGTCAAACTTTGGTGAAGTCCACGTTGGAGAATGGAGTTACGTGCGTCTGCACAGGAGTATTTAATTTCAACAGCGTTGCTTAATTTAAAACTAAGTTTGAATAGTTAATTTTCACTCGTGTTTAATATTCAAAATGAGAGTTAAAATGGAAAATTATTAAATCTATTGTTTGATAAAAACTGCTTTTCCACACGTTTATTAAACACAAAATTTGAACAAAAGTGAAATTTCAATACTTGTTAAAAACAAGTGATCTCAAACGATAGTTCCAACTGCAAGTACATTAATTTCTACGGTCGTTAATTGTTTTGTCCAATCTAATAAAATAGTACATTCTGAAGTAACTTTGTGTTTGTAGGCGTACAATAAATTTATCTACACCAGTTTGATTACATCTAATTGATATCTCCAGAGTTAAGGTTTTTACCTGCATTTGAATTTCACTAAAATAATTTAAGACGTGATGTTTGAGGTTCCGGAGAACTGGAAGCTCTAACCAACTTGCTAAGACCAACAATTTCTTGTTTAGATGAAGCAGGCTCAAGCTTGATTTCAGACAAATTCGATGAACTTTCAGGCTCAGCAGCACTTAAATCTGAAGGATGACGTTGATCTGAAGATGCGGTTGTTGGTTGTTGAAGACCCCGAAAGTGACTATGTTTTTTTTCTGTCCAAATAGCAACACAGATTGTTAACAAAATTATGTTCTTGACATAAACAAATTTTGCACTTTCTCCACATTAAAAGTGATTGATGAAAGAAAAGTTAGCCAAACATTCCATAACAAAGTCAAAACAAAAACAAATTACAAAAAAGCAAAAACAAACTGTAAAAAATTTTTGCTGTTATTTCCTATTCCTGAAAAAATCTGATATCAATTCAAACACATTTTAAAAGCTACGTGTGTCAAGTTTGATTAAATTTGGTAAGCGCTTGATGCATTAATAAATTATGTAGATGAACCTTTTCATTGAATATACCAAAATAACGTAAAACTTACCAAGAAACTCAACTAATTTATTTCGAATCTTATTTTTCTTTTCAAGTTCCAATTTTAGTTGCAGTAAATGATCTTGATCAGACTTGTAATAACTTCCAGAACGATTCCAATTATGGGAATCTTGAACGCATCTTATATCTGCAACAAAGCTTTAAACCAATTGTAGGCTTACGAAATATTATAGTAAAGCCGAAGACTAGCCAAGCTATGAAATAAACGAAAAATTAAACTCAGAACAAAAAAATTTGGGAAAACACTTACGCAAAATTTCATCAAATTTTTTATTTTTTACTGTAGAATTGTTAGTAACCCTGCGGAAAGAAGCAATCTCTGGTCCAGCCGTGGACGAATTCATATCGATGATTCTGAAAATAAATTATTTTGCTTACAAAATTTAATTCTTTTTGAATAGCTTCGATAAAATTATAATTCTTACCCTTTAAATGAAAATGGAAGTCTTAATCTTGCTAAGATAACACGGTTAAAGCCACAAATTATGTAATATGAGCTCCATAGCAAATAATTTCTTCCTGGTGACCCAAATCTTTACCAGAAAATCAATTGCGGGGCCAAAATCTGTTCATTATAAAAGGTTATAACCTTTCTTTTGTTGTTTTTCCACCAAATTTTCCCTCCCAAACCAAGAGGCCCCGGTAGTAAATTTAAATGTTGCGCCGAAATCAAACCAAAAAACCCTAATAACGTTGTCACAATTACTAAATATCAATTATCGCCAGTAAGTGCCAGCTGTAATACAAATGATAACTTTTTTTAATTTTTTGACCCCAACTTTGGTTTAAGCTCAAAAAATAGAAATTAAAAATTTTTTCACATAGGTTTCTGCAATAAAAATTCTACGTCTCTTCTTAAATGAAGCATAAAAATCTTTTCTAGTCCAAAAATTTCTAAATAAACTGATTTTCCGAATGGGATCAAATTAGCTATTTAGCCTCTTGATTAAAATTATCTAACTTTGGCTGTTTAAAATGTTTGAGCCTCCCATTTGCAATATCCTCGTGACACTTGTCAAATAGTAATGTTTGTTATTTTTTAGATTAAAATTATACTTTGTTTATAACTAGTCGTGGTCTTATTATCTGCTACAAAGGGAAAATAATCGCTTTTGATGGGGGGATTTTTTGGATTGTTTAATCTAGGATGTGTTGACTTGAATAGAGCACCTAAAACATCTCATAGTTTTAATTTCAAGTGAACACTTTTTTTGATTTGGACGTTTTTTAAGCTTTTGTCTTTTTTTTTTAATAAATAATTCACACCTTTTTTACACGGTATGGGACGATTTGGTTCAGCCGTTCTGACGCCGCCGTTTTAGCGCCAGCCATTGTGGCAGTATGACGTTTTCTTATTCGTAAAATTTTGAAAAGGATTAGGTTTAGGGTTTAGGAGTTAAGTTAGGGTTAGGGTGATTGATTATACTGTTTTATTCACATTTTCTTGCTAGTTTCAAACAGACTGGCGCCAAAACGGGTTAGCCAAATAGTCCCCTACCCCTTACAGCAGTATTTCGTATGCATAATCTAGTAGGCATATTCAATTTTTTGAGGATTATTAAATATCTAAAATAACCGTGGTACGTAAAATGTATTAGCTTCATTCGACTATTTTTGAAATTAGTGACACCAGTTTTTGCTAAATGTGTTGCTACTTTTAATTCAAGTTCTTATTTAATTAGATAACTTTACTATTTGAGTTGCAAAAAGGTTTAAATGATTGCGGTAAGAATTGACAAAAAGTTTGCGGTGCTTGTTTTCAACCATGTGTTTCAGCATCACGTGTCACTTTTCTAATAAGCTTCGGCCATTTTAAAAGTTAAAAAATTTAACACAAGTTTTGCTTACCAATAAGAAATCGCGACACAAAAATAAATCCAGGTGCGTTTTATGAGTTGTTAACTAACTTTTGTTAGTCGGACGTATAAACGAAACTTAAATTATAATTATGTGTAGGATTGTAATAAGAACATTTATTTTGTTAAACAAAAGTTAATATTTAAATATTTCAGTAATTTATTTGTTTTACTTACCCAATTTGAAAACCTTTAAAACAAAAAAAAATTATTGCAAGTTTAAAATGAAAATAACAGATAACTTGCTGTAAAACAAAAATTTTTATGGATGAATGGTTGAAAACCGACGTTACTCAAAAAGGTCATTTATGCTAAGGTTGTGCGGGAAATATTCATATTAACCCCATGTTGTCGGTGAGATAATTTAGATGAGAACACTTTGGGGCAGAAGGACAAAAATTCGATGCTCATTCTAGCAATTGTTTTCTGTTTTTTCTTGCGAAAACCACTTCACGGCAAATTTCTAAATGGGGTCAAACTTTTTAACTGTTATGTTGAATCCAATTAAAACAAAACCAGGTTAATGCAGCCTCATAAATAAGAGAACTCTATGCCTATGAAACGTTTCCTTTCTCTTTTTCGGATTAAATTAAAACGAAGATCTTTGTTTAAAACGCCTTGGTCCAATCGAAAAGCAGGAGTTCTTACGTCACAGAAACTAATTCTTTCAAGATGAGCTGTGGTGGCTAAAAGTCTTGTTTCTATGTTTTATATACAAAACAGTATCTATATCACTTTCCAAAGACCGTTAGCCTAATCCCTTGAAAAAAATTAAAATTTATTGGATGTACATCTAATTTTAATCATAAACAAACTTCAAACTAAACTTTTAATTTGTTAAAAGAAACTAAACCAGAAATCTTGAACACGTTGACAGAACCGAAGCTGACATTGACATTGGCAACAGCGTTTTCAGAGTTTGCCGTAACCTACCATGTGGTGTGATTAATTTTCACCGAGTTGAAAAAGAAAGCAACCTATCAGTTAAAAAAGCAGCTTATTGATTTGCAAAACTATCGCTATATTCAATCAGTCTTTTCAAAATAACTTTAAAAAATTTTGGTTGTCTGATCTCATTAAATGATTAGTATAAAAGCGATCCAAACAATATTTCATTCGCTTTATGGCTTGGCAGATATAGATTTTCAGCTTGAAAAACATAAAAAATATAAAAAATAAAAAATTTGTTGTTGTAAAAGGCGGGTTTCTGTTTCAGCTGGAAAGTGCTAACAGACAAATTTCTAAACTGCTAACAGACAAATTTTACAAAGAAATGAAAGAGACAACAAAAGTTTACCAGCAAAAATTGTTTAGGCTTAAGTCCGAGTTCTATAGTAAATTTAAGTAAAACAAATTATTTATCATTGAATTAGAATCGCTACGATACAGTCTACAACACCATATACAGTACTTCCTAACAAACTCTATGAAAATAATGTAAAAGCAAACTTAGAGAAATTAACCTACACAGTAAGAAGCAAATATAAAACACAAATTACTCAAGAATTTAAAGATCAGGTCAAATAATACTTTCAGAAATTTATGAACCGTTCCAAACAAGTATATGCAACACGGAATAATCAAGCTATTCATCGCTCTTTATTAAATTTATCTTAAGATTCAGATATTAAAGTTGGTAAGTTAGATAAAGGTAGAGGAGTTGCAGTACTAAATTCGGTAAATTATTTTTCCAAATTAGATTCCATAATACAGTATATGATTATATATGATCCTATTTTTTAACTTAAATAAATAATGTTTCTAAGATAAAATCTATTCAAATTTTGAAAAAGCATTTCTCATTACACCAGAACCAAACTAACTTTATTACTACAACCTTGTTCATAGTATATTTAATTATGTAGCCCTAGCGTTTCTCTGGTTAATCAATATAAATATGCTCTTCTGCTGATATCACTGTTTAAAAGCTTGTCTTTACCACCTATAGATCGCGAAATGTTCAAAGTCGAAAACCACGTGAGTTAATATAGAGCACAGCAAGTAATTGTACAAATAAAAATACAAGAAAAGTTCTTCTAAAGAAATGCTTTTTAAGAAAACTATTATTGAAGTAAACTAGAGCTGTGCAACCTTACGCGCTGCCATGCCAAATGCATGCTATTGCTGCGAAAATTTCTTTCTTTACTTCACCTTTAATTGGCTTATTTTTTAATTAAGTTCCTTAAACTTTCATAAAATTTCCAAACACTCAGGTTGTTCACATTGAGGATTTCATCTATTATATATAATTTGCGACCTCATTTTAAATTTATGTTATGTATTTTCAATGTCGCTAATCCCTTTGTTTTTTGTTTCTTCTTTGATTTTATTCCTGTTTGTTGTTTTCAGTCAAACTGGCGCTCAATTGTGGCTTCAATCAATTTCATTTTTCTTTCTTCAAAGCTAATACTACCTAATTTTGGGCTTGTAATTACTTTCCCTCAACTACATCGAAGTAATAAATTTTTTTCAGCTTAAAATAGTGGATACTATCAAAAATTGATCAAAACCTACACGCACCGTGACGTACGCATTTGTAAACCGGCTAGAAATACAGGGTGGGCCAAAAGTCACATTGGGCTTTTAACCTTTAAGATCTTTTTTATTGTTGCAGTTATAATTATGAAATTTCAACACAATATAAACAAAAGTCAGGAAATTTATTTGGGTAACTTTAACAAAAGAACAAAATAAAAATTATTTATGAAAAATAACATCTTTTAAATGTCGACCATTCTCATTCTGGCACATTATAGCCCTTTCCAATACAGATCCACTGACTGCTCGAGTTGATGTTGTTGCAGTCTCTTCAACACTTTCCCTTACTCTTTCACGGTTTTCATCTGTTCTTACATTCCGAGGTCTCCCAGTTCGTGGAAGGTCAGTTACTGCACCTTGTTGCTCAAACCGACGAACTATGCTTCTTATTGCATTGTCACTAGGTGCATTTCTCACTTGGTAATGACGTCTATATGCTCTTTGAGTTGAAATAATTGACTCACGATTTTGATAGAATAATTTGACAATTTGCGTTCTTTCTGGAATGCTGTACTTTTCCATAATTAATTTCCAATGATTCTAATATAATATTATCTGAAAAAAATTAATAATAACTATATTTAGCAAATTGACAGCATATTAAAAACCCGAAGTGACTTTTGGCCCACCCTGTAGAATCAATCTAATAAAGTGATTTATAGACTTTGCGTCGGATGCAGTTTCGGTCATCGACTTTAAGTATCTCACTATTCAGCTGTGATAGGACGGTGGCGCTTCCACAAGTTAATTATCCGCTTCTTACTATAAAAGAGATTTAGTTTTATGGCAAATCACGAAAAAAGTTTTTTTTGCATTTGACCTTACTGCCTATCCCTGTATTTAGCTTCAAGACATAAATCTGAAAAGGCAATAAAACTATTCAACATCATTCTAGTTGAGAGTGTCACTTTTTATTTTCAAAATTAAAGCTTTTCGCCAGTCACATGATTTTGCTTCGCGGGCCGCAGATTGCACATTCCTAAATTAAAAAAGTAATTACCGTTTATTTATCCGATTGTGAACCGCTTTGAAAGTAAGCGCACATACAACTGTAAAACTTAAATTCTTTAACGTTTGACCGTCTGTGACGCAACAAGAACAAAAATAAGAATTAAGTCAAAGAAACGCGTAAACAAGTTTCGGCTATTATTCGTATATTATAAAACAATCTTTACAGTAGCTTTCCACTTTCCTAACACCTTGCTCTTTTACTATTAAGCAGCTAGCATCGACTGCTTCCTGGTTTTCTTTCAGTCACATTTTCGGGCGATAAGCCGATTTGTGCTGCTGCTACCAAGGCAGATACCGGTACTAATCTTTAGAAGTCTATGCTCAAACAATAAAAACTACTGGTGATTAACCTAGTTTTTCGATGGTAGTTACGCTTCAATAGTTCTCAATTCGTAGCGGGTGTTTACTTCTGAGGTCGTTACAATTTGTGTGATTCTTATTTTCACTGAAATGCTGCAATGAAAAAATTGTAAACCGTTCTTGAAAGTAAGCCCCACAAAATGAAAGCAGAAAACAATGTACCAAACTATCATAATTACACACAATGGCGGTAAATCAAATTACATGAAACATAAATGAAAAACAAGAATATATGAATAAAATTTTATGATGCGAGTTTTATTCGAACTTTAATCAGGTACTGCGACCACGCACAATCGCAATCACTTTTTCAATAAGAGTTTCGAAACGTAATACCTTGATTGCAAACAAAATTGAATTGAATTGAATTAATTTGATTTTTGCATGCGCAAATGTAAATCAAAATCTCTCACTAAAATATGCGAAGCTTTATTAATTAGAAACAGTGGCGTACCGAGGATTTTTGAAAAAAGGAGGCATACGACCACAATCAAATATGTTTAGTGGAAAAATTTATTTTAGTGGCAGCCAAAAAGAAGGTCTTCATTTTGAATCGGTCCGGGATTTTATGAATTTCGTCTCTGTAGACTAACGATTTTTAAAAAAAACAAAACAAAGGGGGCCTGCATATGGGTTCTGTCTTCGTTTCTGGCGGGGTTTCTGCCCCAAAAGTATTGATGATCTCCAGGGAGAACCATAACACAATGTTCCCCCAAATATGCTAGTGATAAGAAAGTTTAATCCTAATTTAAATTGTCTGTTGTATGCCAATGGTTCTATCTTTTTACTAAACATATTTGAAAGCATCATGAAAAATCATTCATTATGAAACCTGATGAGGACTTAAGTTTTCTTTTGTCTTCTTTTTTCTTATCGTAATAATGTAGATATATAGATGGCAATAATAAACAAAATCAGAAATGCTAAATCCAATACGGCTGCTTTTCACAGCAATTTTATGGTAGAAAAAAGTAACTTCTCTCCCAAAGTTTTATACGTGAAGGGTAAACACAATTTTTTCACCCTATGTAGAAGCCGCAGCGCACCTTCGTTTGGCTCTACACCAGTGGGCGTCTGACCTAAGATGACCCACTGCAAACTATTAAAGTTGACTTGGATTAAATGCGTCAACTGATCCAAAAAGAAAATTACTATACACTGAACAAGACCTAGGTGTTCACGCTTGTATAATATTTTATTATTGCCGGCCACGGCGGGATCGTATCGACGATTTAAATCGTTAGTCCACTTTCTATAAATGGACAGAAATAAATATACGGTATAAAAACATTCAAACATCAACTACTCACTTTTTCCTTTATGATACCACGAATAACCTTCCGACACACTATCGCTGGCGACGACACGTCTATCTGCCACGACGACGATTTCCAACTGAATGAATGGAAACCGCCATCGAAGCAAACGACCACGCCGCAGCCAGTGAAGCGCATCGGATAAACCGAAAAGAGAAAAACGAAAAGGGAGTAACTATTTAGACGCAACACCCTATTTCAATAACCTGTTAATGTTTGTTAATGAAAGCAGATATTTCTATTTCGAACATTCGAATGCTAGAATGGTATTTAAATATGGGATTTTTTTAAATCGAACATAGCAGAAATTCTACTTAGAACATTACTAGTTTTGAATTCAAATTTTTATTACTTTTCGGGAAAGTATTGTAAATGACCGAACTCTTCAGTTGCAGGGATTTTTTTACTACTGCAATCATACTGAGATTACGCCAATTTGACTTTTGAAGCTTAAATAGGCCAAAAACAAACTTAAACTTAAACAGTTACTTCCTTTTGTTAACATAAACAATCTGCTTCGCTAAATGAGATTGAAAACCTTTCATTACCTGGTAAACATTGAGTAAACATAGTTAGTCAGTTATTCAATCAAATTAAAATAAATAAACATCTGTAACTTTGCTTTTTATTGCTTTTTACGTTTGCTGAAATAATTGAAAAACTAATTGTCCTAATTTAAGTTTTGATTTTGGTCTCCTCCTTCAATTTTAATAGAGTCCAAAATGTTCGGAAAAAAACATTTTCTAAATTTCTTTGTTTTCCTGTGGCATATTGGACAACAACTTTAATAAATAATGCAAAAAAAATAAAAACATTTTTAAAAAAACTCTTGTTCATTGTCATTGAATGCCTACGTCCCATTCCAATAGACAAATTATCAATTCTTTTAGGCATTCAGTCAGATGAGCTTCGCTCATGTGAACTGTGTGATGCTTAGTGTTACAATGAATCTATATGCTGCATGTTATTCTTCATATGCAGTTACTCTGATAGCAATGTGAAAACACATGATAAATAATTCTTACACGTTGTCTTCTCAGATGATTTAGCAACTTCTGTATACTCCTTCTCTGACTTCAACATGTCCAAATCATTTTAATTGTCATTCATATTCTCTAGCAGTCCCTACTTCAGGTGTTTGTAGCTCGATGAAATGAAATCACTTCATCCTGTAGTACCACTCTGTCAGTTTCTGGTGCTGCATTAGCAATCAAACTTAGCTCGACGTTTTGTAGAGATGCCAAGATTTCAGAAAGCCTGTTTTGATTAAAGCAGGATATCTGCTTATAGAATTTCTCATGAGACAAAAATCTAGCTCGCATGCTGGAGAGCACAGCATCAGTTACTGCATTATGGTATGAAAACTTAAAATTTTTCTTCTGCTCTGTGATACCTTCTGGTGCTGAGCGACTAGATCTGATAATTAAGAAGCTCTTAGGGACAGAATTTTTCACCTCTTTTAATTTAAAATTTGCATGAACAACAAAATTAGATGTTGTTTCAAAAAATGTCACTAAAATCTCTTGAGATTTTTCCACATTTTCAATGGCTTTGTTAATCATATGGTAAGCTTGCATGATATTCAGGCCTGATTTATGCAAATAATCTGACACTGGTATGGTAATATCAAAAATTCGGATAAATGTAAGTACTATTAAGATAGTTTTAAATTCAAATTTAAGGTGCAGTGAGCATTTAGATAATAATGTTGTTTGTTATATCTGTACAATGTATTGTTTATATGTCCTATAACGTATAACGTTTTTCACTGCTTTCTTTTTGTCAACTCTTTTGTGTTTGATTTGTGCTGTTGCGGCCTAGAAATATAAACACATACATACATACAAATTTGCGCAAGTTTTCGCTTAATTTCTGTGCTTCATAGCAAACCGATCCTTTGAGACCATATGTTTTACTTACTTGCTGAAGGATGATCAGAAGGACTGAATGAAATTTTGATGACTGATTTGTGTAGCTACCAAACAATTTTGAAAGTGCTCTACCTCTACTTGACCACCTAGTTTGACCAATGCGATCTAGTCTCAGGGTTTCTTCTTTCCTGGTTTTACTTTGCATATGCTCTTTCCAGACCTTCATCCTTTTGCAGAAATCATTGAAAAATGTAGATAGCTCAGTAAGCAGACCAAAAAGATTAACTGCTGCAACACATACACTGCTTGCACGACTGATCACCAGATTCAAAGCATGTTCATACAGTGATGGCTTTGCAAGAAGGGAGACCTGGTCCGAGAAAAGTAGGGGGGCACTTTTTAGTGTTCCAAAGCAAAGCGGCAAAGCGATCTCTAAAAAAAAGGTTATTGTTTTAGGGGGCCACTTTTCAGTGTATCAAATAAAGTGACCTCTAAAAAAAATCTATATTTTTGCGATGCCACCGTCCTGGTGCTTCTATGAAGAAATAGAGCAATATCTTGCGTAAGAGGGATCAATTTTTAATATTTTTTAGTAACTCCTACTGAAGCAATCACTGTGTGCATAACATAAAATATGGATGTAATTTGGGCAAGTTGCTTTTATAAGCGCTTAAAGAACAGAGTAAATACTACTCAAAATAGCTCGATTCACTGAATCTCCAATACTCTGTTTTAGTATCAGGCCTATCTCTGCAAGTGAATTTTGTCTTTTCTTGGCTCTTTCCCCAACAACATATCTAAGGACAGTGGCACACTGATAATTGAAAGAAATATCTTGACTTCGATTGCTCGGAAACGATTGTTCGGAACATGGTGTACAGCTGAGTAGAGGGTTGAGTCTAGACAGAAAAACTAGTTGGTGCATGCAAAATCAGTAAAGGGTAGAATAAAACATGGGCATTTAACTAATGGCCCAAAGCATTTTAATAAAAGATTGCTGCTCATGAGCAATATGTCAATTGCGCAGGAGTAAATAAAGAGCCAGACAGTGGTACATAATGTTATACATAATGTATAAAAGTATAAAAGTTGTCTGATTGTAATGCATAATGTATAAAAGTTGTCTGATTGTAATAAAAGCCCGCTTTAGAAAACCAACCTGCAAAAAAATTACTGGAACGTTTTTGCACTTGGTAAAACAAAATGGAATTTAAACCAAAATCATATCAATTATGGTTGCAATTGAAATAACCCTTCCTAACTTTCTGTCACGCTGCGAACTGTTTTCAAACTTTTAGATAAGCAGAATCAAAAAATAGTAAACTGAATATTTTGTATCACTTAGTGGTTGTCCTGGTTGTCTTTTATCTTTTCAATCTAATGGAAAATTCGAATTACGAATTAGATCTTATTAAATAGAAATTTAGTGTTGTTCGTTAAAATGGCCGAAGATTACTGAATAAATAATAAAGTATTTCAATGAAGTTGCAATTCACTTCATTATGCTTTAATGACTTTTTTTAAAAAAATTTAGGTTTTTTATCGTTTACAAAATATATAATTAATTCAATAAGCAATAAAACAACCTAAATTCCAAAAATTAAGTATTTGTCACGCCTGAATGCTCAAATATTACATCAATCTGGAGTACTATTAATGTGGTCTACTACTACTACTGACAAAGTAAAAAAAATTTATGATCTGAAATATTTCGGAAAGTGTTTAAAAAAATTGTTGTGATTGAAGCAATGAAGCCGACCAATTTTTCAAATTGAAACAATTTTATGTGATCGAGCAAGTATGAAGATAGTTTCTGAGATGTAACCAAAAGAAATTTGATTCTCAGTAAAGATAATTTGTTGTTCTTTTGATTGAATAAAAAAATCTTTGAACTAATTGTTCAAAACCTTGAAAGAATCTTAAAAATTCTCTATAAGTTGCAAAGATTGAAGCGTTGTAAAAACTGGTAAATCAGTATTTACAGTAGTAGATTTCGCTGAGATAAGTTTTTCTTTTCTAAAAAGTGTAAAAAGATCGCTTGGCGAGTTTCAATTGTCGAGAATCTTAACTTCGACTTTAAAATTACGTTTGAAAATTGACGAAGTCGTTTATGTGGAAGATACCTTCTAATCTCTGAGTGAAACAAAAGTCGGGTTGGCCGACATACGCTCTAATTGCTATTGTAATAAACACAAGGAAACAAAGCAGCGGAAAACTGCTTTTTACCACAAAGAGATCGAGCTTTTGTAGGGCAACTAAAAAATTTCAACAGACTATTGGTGAATTAATGCATTACAATTTTGTAACGAAGCGTTTAACATATCCACTAGCAAGCAAGTACACTATCAAGTATAAATGATTAAATAAAGTTT
Source organism: Diplosoma virens (assembly GCA_963680785.1). Classification (NCBI taxonomy): domain Eukaryota; kingdom Metazoa; phylum Chordata; class Ascidiacea; order Aplousobranchia; family Didemnidae; genus Diplosoma; species Diplosoma virens. The sequence continues at coordinate 22,345,193 of OY796883.1, forward strand.
TGGTAAAGAGGTTGTTTTTTTCAACCAGACGACAATTGAAAAAAGCAGCCATAATGGATTCAGCATTCTTCATTTTATTATACTGTACAAACATTAAAATTATTTACAAAGACGAACGTTTTCGGCTTACTTCAGCCCTCATCAGGTTAAATGTTGCTAAAATTGTAGAAACCTGCTGAGGGTTGAAGTAAGCCGAAAACGTTCGTCTTTGTAAATAATTTTAAGGTTTGTTTAATAAAATGATTAAATGTTGGCTATTGATTGCTAATAATTATAAGTAGATTTTAAAAATGACCTCTCTTCCTAAATTACGTTAATTTAATTGTTTGTAAAATGACAATTTTCTTTTCTATATGTAATCAGATTGATTGTTTTTCAATTAATAATCAAAATTGAAACTATAAAAACAGCAAATTAAGAATACAATTTTGGAAACGTGAACATAAGATATAGAATTTAGTTTAACACTTGATATAGTCTCAGTTGAACTTCTTTGTTTTTCAAGAGGCTATTTATTGGCATTAATCCGTTTTTGTTCGAATAAAAAAATTTTATTTTTGACGCTAAATTCAAACCAAATAAAAGGTCTCGGTTGATGCTTAAGAAGACAAAGCTGGTTGTGAAAATGAAAATCGTTGTAAAAAATTAGTGAAGACCTTTTTGTCGTCTGGACTTCATAATAAAACACTGCCTGACTGCAAAAGTTGTTTTGATTTATTACCAGAAGGCAATCATGAAAAAGTTAAAAAGCCTGCAATAAACATGAAAATTAAACTTTTAGTTTTTTTAAAAACTTCATGTTGAGTTTCATCAAGCGAACATTGATATCCTGTAATTCCGAAGGCAAATATGTGATTGCATTCGCTTTTAGTGAAATATTTTAATCGATTTTCAACAAAGTAAAAGTATAAATAGTAGATGGCTTTATCACTGGATGAGTATTCAGAATGATTAACTAAAAACCTGAGCTGATTGACAAAGTGTTGATTGCAAAATTATTAAAAGACTAATGTTGCGGATTTCGATATGTGCTTGCGCTTTCGGTGGTCACATGACTCCGCTTTCGCGTTTGTCGGTCATATGAATGGCCTTTTTCTTGTTGTCGGTCCTTCGTTGTTTTCTTTCATTTTTTCGTGTCGTAATTGTTATCGAAGGCGCAGATGTGCAAAGTTTAAAACTTTAATGGAGATTCTTTTATTATATCAGACCATGTGCAAAGTAAGAACAGGCAGATAATTAGGAGACTCTATCTGGTTTAAAGCACTCGCCAAAACAACTACAATTAATATTAAATAAATAATTTGAAAATTTTCCAAAACAGAGAAAAATGTGACAATATTCATTACGGTACATAATACTCTTTGTCGTCATTATCATCTCTATTATCAACTTATTCGAAACTGTAGGACATAAACAGATATACTGTACTTGTTGTATTCTTAAATTTAATCAAAACTTAAAAAACACATGGTATCAAGGCATTTATTGTGGTTATCATAGCAGGACAGAAAAAATTAGATTTTGTCTGCAACTGTTTGTATATCGACGGAGCAAACATAAAAAGTGTTGACAGAATTATTTAAATGCAACAATAAATCGTAAACATCTAGTTTGAAAATTTAAAAAAATTGACATTTTTGCTTGTCAATTAGATTAAAAAGTTAAGCTTTCAACTTTTTTTACAAAACAAAAAGTAAAACCTATCCATACACACCGAAAATAGTTTTTTTTTTAAATACGATTCAGAAACGGCTTCGATTTTTATTTTGAACATATTTAACTGTTCTCTTTTTTGTCTTTTCAATTTTTTTCATTTTAACCACTGTACATACGTAAAAAATGTTTAAAAAAGTCTATGTGACTAATTTCAACGAATACGTATTATGTCAATAAACATATCTCTTTAAAATAATTTTCAAGCTTCAACCAAACAATGATTTTTTTACTTTAGCGCTACCTAAGGAGAGAAATCATTACATTGTTTTTGGCTGAGAAAAGCCTTTACAAAATCTACAGTTCAAAATTTTTTTACATGCAGCAAAAAAGCACTCTTTTTTTTAAATCATATAACCATACCGAATTATGCCAATTAGCTGCCGATCAATTATTATATCTTGTTTCTTAAAATTGTTTATCAATTACTACCAAAAATAGTAAAACAATAATAAACAGACATAATCCAACTTATAAAACAAATTTGTCCATGCTCTAGATACAGATTACTTATTACCAGTGATGGCTTTAGTACGGAGGAAACGCAGTGGACGCACCGCCTCCCCTCCTCTAAAAGCGTTAATAAGTAAATCCCCTGAGCAAAATAATGCTCTATTTCTTCATAATGGCACTATGAGTTTGACCCCACAAAGCGAGACTTTCTTTTATTGGAAATCCCTTTATTTTGAAACACTAAAAAGCGGCCTCCTTTAAAATGATGACCTTTTTTTGGGAGGGCCAAAAACATTTGGAAAAAGAAAAAGTGGCCCTCTATTTTTTTTGCACTGGGCTTCTCTTTTGTGAGGCCATCACTGCTTATTACATACGTAAATATAAATATAAACGTTAAACATATATTCATAAATGAAAATAAAATATAATTCATTTTTATGAAAACAAGATTGGCTTATCGAAGATAAAAATGCATAAAGCATAAGTAATATACGTATGTATACATACATATGCAAGCACTTACGATTCAAAGATAATTTATTTTTTAAAAACAAGCTTGGCCAAATCAAAGATATAAAATATATATAGTATGTATGTTTTATCTATGTAAACATACATGAGTAAAACAATCATAAATCAAGTATAAATAATATTTAAAAAAATAACTTTGACCAAATCAAAGTTATAAAATATATACTCGTATAACATGTATAGTTTACCTACGTAAACATACATATATAAAGCAATTATAAATCAAGTATAAATCATACTAAAAAAAATAACTTTGACCAAATCAAAGTTATAAAATACATATAACATTTATGAGTTATCTACGTAAACATACATGTGTAAAACAATTATAAATCAAGTATAAATCATACTAAAAAAATAACTTTGGTCGAATCAAAGATATAAAATGCATAAAACATGTATGATTTATCTGTGTAAGCATATATGAGTAGAACTATTATAAATCAAGTATAATTTATATTTAAAAAAACAACTTTGATTATCTCAAAGATAAACCATATATATTTCTCAGATAAAACCTCGATTTATCTCTGTAAAAAACAAGCTTAGCAAAATCGAAGATATTGCAAACATGATCAGAGATAAATCGAGTGAATTCTACAGTACGACTGGGTTGTTCGCTCTTTCTTTTGTTTAATGCTACATCTCAAACATCATCTTCTATCTTCCAGTCCATCAGGTAGATATTCTGGTTCCTTGGTTCTGAGTTTTGCAGACACAAACGGTTTTCTCTTTTTGATTGCCACCCGTGAGTTGCGCTCTTTTTTCTGAGAAGAAATGTAAGTTTCATCGACTAATTCTTCAATTACTCGTAAGCGAAGCATTTTAAATTATGGCGGTTCCTCCGCTGTTCCGCTGTTATTTTGCAAAAAGTATAATGATTGATAATGAACGCATCAACAAAATGGAAGAAGATTCTGTGCCACCATTTATAACTTTTGCGATCAATGGCGTAAGTCTGCTTCAATTGGTCACACTTGTTGACAAATAAAAGTAGACAACTATAAATCTTACAGATTCAATTTGTACTCCAGTGATCTCGGTAAGACTGCTACTTTTTATCCATTAGCTAATTTATTCCCACAAAAGTCTTCATTTCAACTGCGGTTACAAGTGGTTTTGTTTGTTTGTTGGCCATAAAGATTAGTTTGTGGTTACCATTTATTTGAAATGTTACCATTTCAAATATACTCGTATTATCGGTCAAAAGCAGATTAAAGTAATTGAATGGGAATTTTTACTCCATCTTTTCCATCTATCCTCATGTTACATTATCCGATCAATCTGACCAGTTTTAACAGTAACATTTGCAACTGCTATATCATCACTTGAGGAGTAGAAGTCTGTACATAAAAACAAATTATCAACATTAGTAAAGTTTTGTAACTGACTTGGCAGTTCGCCATCATTTTCTCTTGAACTGCCGCCATTTGAGTATGACAAGTTCGACTCTGACGATGCACTACTCTGCAAACCTGCTCTAGATCTAACACCAGTTGCTAGTTGTCGTAATCTTTGTGAACGTTTCATTTTACACACAAAAAGAAACTCTAAAAATTTATGATTAAAAGCATAGTATTCTGGTTTATGTATTTGTAGGAGGCGTGAAAATACCTACAAAACCTAAACTATCTGCTTTTACAGGGCAAATATTCTAGCAGTTATGACCCTAAGTTTAGTAACGATCTCTTATCACAGCTAGCTTGGTAGAAATTGGAGGTGCAATGCGGTTCTATACCCGCTGTTTGCCGCTTCCAATTAGGGGAACTCTGTACAATATTACTGTTACTACGTGGTGAGACACTTTATGTTCAGCCACAAATTTAATAAATACTGTTTTTAATGTTTATACCCAGCATTCCAATGTTTTATCCCACAAATTTAATGTTTATACCCAGCATTCCTTACAACAAAAAATCTTGCTATTGGCTTTTAGTATAATTTAGCCTACTTCTCACCTGCGCAAAATCTTTGCATAATTATGTTGCAATCAATATGCTTTTCGACTTTTCGTTACTTCAAAACAGAAACAGAAACCTGTTAGTTCGGCACTTTTTCTCCCAAAAACACTGTTTCAGTTGCATTCCAAGCATTCTACAGCAAAGTTGTCAGACAAAACTTTTCTGCTGTGCAATTACGCCATAGCGCACGTTGTGGAATTGTGTTTGATCAGTAATTAAGTGAAAGATTTGTAACTAAGACAAATCATGCCCCATGTGCGCATTCGCTAGTTAAATAAGTGGGACAAAATACTATATCCCACCCCCCTTGAAAGAGTCAAAGAAAGGGAAAGTGAAAAAATAATAATTTGACGCTTTTACGTATCTTACCTTATGTTTGTACTTCTCTCGTTTTTACTTTTTCTGGTTTCCAATTTTCTCTCGTATTGCCCTCTCGTTTCTAATCACGATGCAACTCGCTGTTTAAATATTGCTCGCTTTCAATTTAATACTTAAACAACCCTAAAGACGCGTTTGCAGCCGCTTACAGTACTTTTTTCTTTTAGCGCGATCTTAGTTTGTTTTATTGACGCTCAAATTTACTCATATTTTCATGAAAAATGAGTGGATTTGAGCGTCAATATAACAAAACAAACCAAGATCGCGCTGAGAGAAAAAAGTACTGTAAACGGCTGTAAACGCGCCTTAATTCTTAACCCTAATCCTAATCCGTACCATCTAACTCTAAAACTTACCTTAACCCCAAGCTCTTACCTAATCAAGAAATTAAACAACTGAAAATTATCATAGTACAACATCAGCTTTGCTCAGAAGTCACTGTAAGCAATTATTTTCTGTGAAACTAACCCGAAATCTCTTAAAAAACACCAGAATGAAATAAAAAAGAAACCAAAAAGAAACGATCTTTTCAAGAAGCGATAGTAGTCACAGCTGAGGGATCCGGTTAGTTTCACGATGCGAGACACGATCTAAAAGAGAAATGTCGAGCCGCAATTAAATACGAGAGAAAATTACAAACGAGAGAGAAGTAAAAACGAGAGAAAAAAACACAAAGTAACACACGTAAACGCGCCCACAAGTTTGGGTTGAAGATAGTTTTTTTTACGCTAAAAAGTGTACGCTAAAGTTACCTGATCGCTTTTATAACCAGTGTAATATTGTTTCTTGAACTAGTTAAAAAAAATCTGTTGCTATTAGCTTGATAAAAAAATAAAGCGAGTTTTGCAATATAGTTTCTCGATACGTAGAAGAAGCCAGCTATCAAGGAATATGTGGCCGCTATATGGAGCTCGATTTTCTCGGTGTTGGAGAAGTCTTTATCGAGACCGAATCAAAATTAAATCTGAATCACGACCATTTATTGTGTTTTTTAGGTAAGCTGCGATATCATTTTTGTACTAATTACATTTCATCAACCTTGCGTCTATGTCAAATTTGCCGCTTTTATTTCAGATTAGTATTAATTTTCTCCAACAATCTAATTATTACGGGAGCGATCCTTTTAGCCGCTTTAATTGATAATTGCTCATATCTCGCTTGGGTTAATATTTGACTGCAGTAACTTATTAAATTTTGGAAGTTTTTAAGTTGGGTTTTAGAAGAATAATTTTTATTGCAATTCAATAATAGCAATTATGATGAAAACTTTTAAATCAGTGCGCTCAACCTGTGTGCCGCGGCACACAAATGCTTCAGAAAAATTTCAAAGTGTGCAGCCCGACTTTTAGTGAGTTCATTTTCTATTCAATCATTGTTTTCAACTGAAACGCAAAAAAAGTATTCGGCTGATATGGCGGATTTGCATTCTAGTGTTGACTGTGAAAATGTGCAAGTTTCAACTTCAGTCAGCAGAAATACTTCAAGTCAATCAACACCAACAATTGACGCCTTTGAACCAATTACAACAAGTTTGCCGGAACATGACTCAATCAACCGCTTAAAACCTACAACTTCATCTCCAACAGAAATGCATCCCATTTATTTACACGGTATGAATTACTTAAAGATTCAACTGCTAGCATTAATATCTTACTATTACGATTTATTACCAAGTTATGATTGCTTTTTTTTTGTTTCTTATGTAATATGCAGTAACTTATTAGGTTTTAAATCTTAAAATATATTTTTAGGCTATTGTTTTTGCTTAAACACAAGCAATAAAAATTAATGTACATAGACTTTAGCCCAAATCAAAGCAATAAATTTAATGAAACTTCTTTGCAGTAATGCTGCAACAAAAATATATGATATCTGCGCATAACATTTGAAACGCTTAAACAATTTCAGAATAAAAGTAAAAGAAATATATTTTCAAAACATAGTTTATTAAAAACGTTTCGGAATAGTAATTCTCTTTATCATAAACTGCATTAGTGACAAAAAATGAGGTATGACAATTACTGAGATTTTTATATACATTCTATACTCAATTCAAGCCACCTAGTTTAAATATAAACTTTTTTGCTGTACCAAGTCAGAATTTTGAATTATTTGTGTCTTAGTATTACAAAATGTTAAAAGTGACATGATTTTATTAATATAAAATCGCAAAAGGACTTTTCGATTTAATTTAAGGTCTTTAAATATGTTAAGGATCTACAATGCTCAAAAATAGGTGTACGCAAGGGAGGTTTTAGGGTCAACCCCATTCCCCTTTGAAGAAAGGTGATCAAAGATATGCCACTTATACGTAAATAACATTTTAGCGACAATAATCTACATTGGTGTGATATAAGCTTTTATCATTTTTATACTTCGGTCTTTGAAAACTTTTCTTAGCAATTTTGTTAAAGTCGCTTTTTTTATTGATCCATTTACGTCTAAGTTTTCTAATCTGAGTAAAACTTTCAAAACCAAAAAATTAACATAAAATCAGGTCTTCTATACTTTATTTTTGTTGTCTATTGACGCCTATTGTTTTAATTGATGTCTTTTGTTTTATCACAAAGTTTTTTTCGTGAGATGCAAGCCTAGGTACATTGCTATGAAAAGCAAAACATATGTTAAGCATTTAAGGAGGATTTTTTAAAGAAACTCAATTATACTCTGGAAAACATGATAAAAAAATTTAAAATACACGCAATTATAAAAATGTTTCATTTTTACGAAAATTATTTCAGTATGCTGGTGGATCAGGAGTTTTTAAAGTTTAAGTTTTATTTTTCTCGTTAAAGGTTTTGCCATTTTGCAAAAGTATACGACAAAAATTTTTTGAAAAAGATTCTATTTTGTTATTAAAGAAAAAACTTTTTTTATTTTAATGTGAAGCACTGTGGTTTTACCTGCAAGATGCTGAAACTTTTGTCAGATAAGCACATGATTAGAATGATCATGTGCTCGTCCTGTTGGGACCAAACCTGTTCGAAATGGGCCTGCTTCAAACAGCTTGGGCTAAGGTCAACGGACTGGTGTTGGGTGATTCCAATCGCCCATGCACAAATGGTTCTCGCTCCTTAACGAATTGCGTGTACGGCGTCATTGAACGACCGCAGACCACTTATTAAGAGGATGTTTTATAGCCTGCATTGAGTATGACATGGAGTACATGGTCAGATGGTTCTTGATGACGAAATTTGATGCTCGCTCAATACCATCACTGCCAGTGTCTGTCCGGGCAGTGCAGCAGTCTAGAGTAGTACAAGGAGAAACCTTTGGTCAGCAGCCCTGTTTGTGTTTGACCCAGAGTTAAAATCCTGCAATAACAACAAAATTTTTTTCGGTCTTCACTTTAGTGAAACAATTTTTTTCGAACTGTCAATGTGCAACTATATAGACCATTTTATATCATCAGTTAATGATTTAGAATCAACTTACATTTTATTCAGTTTCTTCCACAATAGATTATTTCTTCCTACAGATTACGAATTCTTTCCAAGGCAGCCAAGTAGATTACTTTGAGAAGCATTGCCCCAGATAAAGTTGATTTTATTTGCAATACACAGCGCTCGATATGGCAGTCGAGCTAAATATTTCTAAATATAACTATCATGCAATTAAAGTACAATTCATTAAAAAAAAACAATACTTTAACCTAAGTGCAATGAGCATCTTGTTCAAAGATGAATTCATACTTTTGTTGCTATTCTTTGTGATTGTAGCCCTTATTAAAATTGAGTTCGATTTGAGATCAATTAATTCAATTATATAAGTGAGATAAACTCGTAAAAAATTTTATTGATATTTAATAGTTTCTTTACGGTTACGCAAAAAAAACTCATGCATGTGCAAGGCGCACTAAAGAGCGTAATAGGCTTACTCTAATTTGGAATGTAAGTTTGGAAATGTTTTCAGCCCGTGACCAGGACCAGTTTTAATAACGCGTTTCAGACTTGCAAACCCTCTGTTGACAAATTTCTGCGTACGCTACTGTACTCAAAACTAATATTATTGCACAAAAACACAAATGCTACAATTTTCTAAAAATTATACAACACTTAAAACCTAGTTTATTTAAAAAAAAGATTTAAAAACATTTATAATGTCACTTTTACCATATTGGTAGCAGCTTTCGTCTGTGTCACTTTGTAAGGACAAACATAAGTTAGCCATCATAACAGACTTTCTCTTAATACATTTTTCAATTGCCTCAATAATTTAGCGGAATCGTTTCCATCTTCGTCTCGGAGATCACTATTGTTAAAGGAAGAAGTCTTGATAAAAATGCAATTTAGCACTATTTTTATTTTGTAAGCATGCAATGTTTTGGCAGCAGTTTCTTTATGATTGGCTGTTTTATAACTTAACCCGGATGTTTTGAGCAACAAACCGAAAGACTTTCCAAGCCGCAAATTTATTTTAAAACTATTTTTTTGCTGTCTGCAAATTTGAGCTCCCGTTTTAATTTAGACTTGTAAGGTAACAATTTCATAACTTTCACATATTAGATTCACAGCTTTGAAAAAACCCATAATTAGTACAAGCTTTATATGAAGTTGAGGAAGGAATTTCGCCTCAGCCAATGTCATATGCTGAATATTAAACTTGCAAATCCAAATTTTTAGTGGCAGACCTTTGCACAATATTGTAATGTTGTTCATCTCCCCGACAGTTCTACAAACATAGAAAACACATATGCCTGGTATATCTCTCCTGCAAGCCAAGCAACAATCCAGCATCTTGGTCTCCACAGATGTGCCAATTGTGGTTCACATAGCGGATACATGTTGACAAAAGCTTGGTGTATTCATAGTTTTCGTCTTTATTCTTTGGTAATTAAAAATAATAATTTTTTGCTTCCGCTGTGGAGCAGAAAAGCTTTTAAAATTAGTTTTAAATCTACAAAGAACCTCATTTTGTTGTCTTCACAACTGGTGATTCAAGAATGCATTGATATTTGTACAGTACCAATTATCTTTTACACAAGAAAAGGCAACCAAAATCAATTCCCTTTTTCAAAGGTTTGTGATGTTTGCATTTTCCTCAAAGTAAATTTCATTGTTTAATTCGAAATGTACCGACTTTTTACTTTCGCAAATTCAAACCTCTTCAAAGATTTGCCAATTTTTGGAAAATTATTGCTTCGAGAAAGTTTTCTTTCTGCAGTTGTAGAAATTTTGAATTCTGAAGCAGTGCTAGTTCCTTCATGCTTCTGAATCAAAATCGAATGCGAAGAGTACAAATGGACGTTGTAGTATAGTTATTAAAAGCTGTAGGGTATTGGTTTTATAGCTGAAGCGCAGTCACACAATTTGATTTTTGATTTGGTCTAAATTTCTGTCATAATCTGAAAAGTAGTCATTTTGTACATGCCAAGCCGTTGGCACACAAAAAATTGTCTTTTTTCACTCATTCACTGGGTCAATAGAAAGACTTACATGGTGAGCCCACCACTAAACTTGATCGCTTAATTTTTTCCCGAAATTCAGCTGGTAGATATGTTTCAATCTGTTAATAATAATTTTTCAAAGATCTTAGAATAAACATTCCACTAACGTGCAAAAGTTGCTAAAATTATTAATTCAACCACTTGTAGTTTTACTTATTTTAATTCATTTAGACAATACTCTTTAAATTAAAATCTTAAAATCAAAATTAAGCTACATTTAAAAGTATTTGAAATTAGACTTTTCACTTTGAACAACATCTGAGCTTGATGCTGAATGCTTGCGGTTAAAATAATTTTTATAAACTTTATACAAGATTTGACAAAAAACTTAAAATATGTTGTGCATTAATTTTGAGTTGCAGTAGCGTACAAATTGTTCATTTTTGGCTATATCGGCAGCATGCTATACTTATAAAAGAAAATAAGCAAACAATCTAAATTTTACAAATGTAATAGCAAACAACCAATAGTCTTCAAAAATTTAAGTTTTTACAATATTGCTAAAAACAGGACCATGAGCGCATTAAAAAAGTCGATTGTTTTTAACCGATATTGGAGTTTTTCCAAAACCTTTGGAGCTTCATTTTCAACCGCTAAATTATTTCAGCAAATAGTTAAAAAAATGCTTTTGTTCAAGTTATCTATTAAAAAAATTAATGATTAACACGTTTAGTGTAGAGATTTACTCCGTACTAAAGTCATCTCCTAATTGAAATTTCTATAAAGAGGGTTATTTTTTGATAGATTATATACCATAAACGGAAGGCAAAATTGCTTTGATTTTGCAATTACATTTTGATTCCAATCTTAATTGACAACTTTACCTGCAAAAATAATCCATGATTCTTATTATTACGTAAGTTAAACAAGAGTCAAAACTTCAGTAAGAAAAGAGAAAACTGTAGTGGTTAGGTGCGTCATGTTCAAGTTTAATTGGTGCAGTTCATACTCAGAAGGTTAACCACTAACTTGATTCTATTTACAGCACATTTATTCACTTATTCAAATAGAATTAAAAACAAAATAAAAATTAAAACAAATAACTACAATAATAGAAACAATTTAGTATAGCATTATCATGACAGAAGTTAAGTTATCTAACCCAGTGTTCTTCAAACTTTTTTCATCGAGACCCATTTTTCACAGGCAAATTTTTTCGCGACCCCTAAAAAAGGATCTTCACCTAGAATCGATCTCTGATTCCGCTATTTTTTCCCAAAAATCAAGGTGTTCTCTAAAAAAAAAAAAAAAAAAAGTCTTTACTTCGATTTCATCTCCGATTTTCCTATTTTTTTCCCAAAATCAAGGTGTTCTCTAAAAAAACAAAAAACAAGGTCTTCACTTCAATTTGCTGTTGCATTTCGCTTTTTTTCTCCCAATCCCGCGACCCCGTTGATCCCTTTCGCGACCCACCGGGGGGTCGCAACCCCCAGTTTGAAGAACCCTGATTTAACCGATATCTGCCGGAGAGCAACTCATTATTTTTCAATTTGTGACTAAGCCACGTCGCTGTATACGATCATACGATATGGAACGGCATGATGTGAATTTTGAAATTGCATAAAAATAGAGCATGTTAAAGTTAAATCCAACGTTTTGAACTAAATTCTACCTGTATAACTCCGATAATAATTAAAGTTGTATTTCGTGTGAAAATACTTGGGCTGTCCAATTAATCGCTACAAAACTTAATCGTTTAAAATACGCAATCGTAACGATCATCTTTAACTAATTTATGTAACTGTTTTTGAACAGCTTTTACAACAAACATACACTGTTATCGAGCATGTACAAGTATGTGTCTTATGCGTTAATCATCCTAAAGTCCAAAAATATGCTATTAAAAAATTTCAGGCAACGATTTGGCATTCCAATTTGTCCGGTTTCAGCTTTTCCTCTTCAGCTTGTGATAACTTCAATAAAAAAACTTGGTTTGAAGTAAATTAATTTGCGCTTAGTGATTTTCTATTGTATTGCTTTTCATAATTTACACATCATGTGGTTAGAGATCTAGCTTTTTACTGTATAAACCGTATTTTCATAAGCCAGTTTTTATGGACTTTTTATAAACTGAAAATTGAAAAGTGAAAGTTGAATGGACAAATAAATTTGCTTTGAAACATTGGAATAAAAAAAGACTTAAATTAAACTTTTTTTAGCTATAAAACTTTTCAAAATTGCAATTAGAAAATTCCAAAAACAAGGTTTGAATGATGAATTTTATTGCTAATAAAAAATCTTTTAAAGTGTTTTTTTTGTTTAGATCCTATATCTTGCGCATTGAAAATTTTTAGGTCTCGACATGGATTAATTTTTGTGAAAAAAATTGCAGAGTTCCCAAAAAAATTTTGTGAACAAGAATGGATTAGGTTTTTTAGTTTGCTATGCGACATCTCTATTTATTTTGTTCGTTTAACTGGTTCGCTATTGTTTTTTACTGTTGTCAATCCTCTCTTCGAAGCGATGACTGAAAGAATAACATTTGCATCGTTCAAATTTGCAATTTTGTATGCTTTAGTATTTGCTCTTGTGAATTAAAGTATCAATACAGTTTCGACGATTCAGTTGTTCAAAATTTTTACGTGCTGCATAAAATGTTTAGAAGAATTGCCAATGAACAAAATTACGAACAAAAGGATTCAGCGATATTTGATGATTTGAACAACTTAGCTTATGCCGCTTTTCATAATGGAATCGGACGACCAGAGTTAACAAAACAAAAACTAAAGGATTTTTTGAAAAGTATGGAGAAAAAACTTGTTTACCTAAAGCTTCACGCCTGCGATTCATTATCGTTGGACTATACTTTTATCATATGGCTGTCGCGTTTGAAGAAGATATTTATGGTCGTGTAGACGAAGAAAAAAATGTAGACTATATGATCAATGCTCACGACCATCTGTACAAGGCTGCTTTTTTCAAAAAACGTTTCGAATTCCCTTTTTATTGTCAAATTGTTTTAGGTAAGTTTTCTTTCTTTTGCATTAAATTGAGATTGCATATTTTATTGTTTACATATTTAAAATTCTATTTAATTGTTATTTTTAGAATACGTTCGTGCCATTGCAAAAATTGAATAACCCATCCGTAAATACGAAATACAAGAAAATCTGCAGAAATCTTGCGTTTGTCCAACTTTATGCATGTAGATAAAATACTGTAAAAGCCTTCCTCCTTGTGATTATTGTGACATTTCTTGTGATATAACCAATTATAAACTGCAAGACCCCGAATTTAATTTTGAATGTTTTGGCATAATTATGCAATATGTCATCTGTTTGCTCCCACTATTGGTACAAAAAAAAGAGTATCACCGAACTTATACTATGTTGGATCGCACAGCTTACTACTTCAAATGTTATCTCTACGGCGTCAAGCGAATTGCGTTTATGACCAGCTTGTTAATTCATTGTCAGTATGATTTACATGTACAAGTCCAAAATATATTGCTGCAAAAATTTACTTTTGATATTTGGGATGAACTTTTTTCCAGCATCAATTTAGCGATAGCTAATAACCGAACAAAGCTTTGCTTTTTCTTTGGAGGAATTTTTATGGTCCATGTTTTTAAAGGACAAAGAATCAACAAACATCTCGAGAGTTGAGAAGAATCTTCAAATAACTGGATTTGAAGATATTCAAAGAGAAATTATTATTCCATTACTTAATTTTTTTGAAAATAAGTGTAATTCTGCACTTGGACACTATATTGACCAACAGTTAAAACTACGTGTTTTTAATGCTGTCGGTGCTTACAGAATTTACAGAATAGTTGTTGGGTGCAACCACACCGTTGCCAAAATATGGAAAGGCATGTTAAAAGATTTTGGTTTCGAGTTTCAATAAACTGCAAAAACCGTGATTCTTACACTTTTTGTTAAATAAAATTTGTTTCCAAAGATAAAATTTGGCTAATCTTAATTTTCAAAACTAACCCGAAATCCCTCTTTCAGCATCAACATTAGCATGGAATAAAAAAAAACAAGAGAAAATGGATCTCTGAAGAAGCGGTAGTAACCGCAGGGGAATCCGGATTAGTAAATCGCTTACGGCGATTTTTGGAAAAACAGGGTGGCGCTCAATTAGAGGTTTTACGGTAAATCATTTGTATTTTCAGCTTTATCCGAGTAAGTGCAAATTCGGATTTACCGATGCATTGTATTTCAACAAAACCTTGAAAGGTCCTAACGTCCAAACAAAATGCAGCCTAACTAAATTTGGCAGATTTAACGCTAAGGAATTGTTGAGTTTTACAGATTCTTTTCCAAAGTAATTCGTAAATTTAGAAACCATCAACTCGAAATAGCAAGTGTGACCAAGTAATATTAAAGAAAGCAGTTCAAGCAAACGAAAAAGCCAAAAAATGTTATACGGTTTAGATCGAATTAGATAAGATCCAATTTGCGCGATAATTTGGATGACCCTATATGGTTTTAGAAAAGCAATTGAACTAGGTTTGAAGAAAATCTATTTTAACCCAAACGCATACCTTCGGCAAGTCTAAAAAGTTCATGTTGGAATAAGCTGTACAAGCACTAAAGTATACTACTAAAACTTATCGAAAAAGCACTCGGCCTAGCCAAAAATACAACTCGGGAATTTAGAAATAAACAACAAAAAAATTTGTCACTATTTCACAACAAATTTGGCACCTTTGTCAGAAAAAAAGATAATCACCTGCAAATAATCACTTTGATAATGACCTTTATTTATTATTGCTTTAAAAAAAATAAGTGTTTTAAAAAGTTCTTGAAAAATAAAAGTGTTTTAAAAATAAAGCAAACTTCAATAAAGTAAGAAATACATACAATCGCGCCTTACAAGAAAAAAAAACAGTTATTTTAGACAAACATTTAAAAAATTAAGTACTAATGTAAAAGAGACCTGGAAAAATATAAACAAACAATTAGGTAAAGTTAAATCATTAGTATGCTCTTCCATATCTATATACAATAATTTGATAAATGACTTTCCAGATTATTAATTATTTTAATAACTACTTTGTCAATGTTGCAAATAATTTAGTATCAGATTTACCCCAAACATCTCATAGTTTTCAAACATTCATGCAATGTTCCACATTGAGCACACTTTATCTCTATCCAACTAGTTTAACTGAAATATAAAAAAACGATCAGTGACCTTCAGCCTAAAAAAAGTACTGGTAGTGATGAAATTCCCCCAACTATTTTAAAAAGCACACCAGACAATATATTATTAGCTTTAACACATGTGTTTAATCTTTCGTTAGCTTGTGGTGAATTTATTTCTGACTTTAAAACTGCAAAAGTAGCACCAATTCATAAAAGGGGTAGTGTAACTAATGTATGCAATTATCGCCCCATCAGCTTACTTTGCTCCATGTCAAAAATATTGGAAAAGTTAATATACAATCGTGTAGTATTATTCTTAAAAAAACAAAACTTTTTCTATGAATATCAATTTGGCTTCAGAAAAAATCACTCAACTAGTCACGCCACTTTATTATTAATTGAAAATATTGCCAAACCTTTTGAAAACAAAGAACATGTACTTGGCATATTTCTTGATCTATCTAAAGCATTCGATACCATTGATCATAAAATTTTACTATTCAAATTATGGCATTTTGGAATTCGTGGTTTAGCGCATGATTGGTTTTGTAGCTATCTTAGCAAAAGAAAACAATTAGTTGAAATAAATAATATCTGCTCAATACTAATTCAATAAAATATGGTGTCCCTCAAGGTTTAATTTTAGGTCCTTTTGCTATTCTCAATTTATGTCAATGATTTAAATAATTGTTTGACCTTAGGAAAATGCATCATGTACGTAGACGACACTAATATACGTATTTTTAAAAAGTAATTAATATGAAACCTTATATGAAGCTGCAAACAAGGAGCTAGTAAACATAGATAAGTGGCTTTTAGCGAATCAACTATTTCTAAACACTGACAAAATACATTATATGATCTTTCGCTCACCCAAAACAAAGCCTCCATAAAAAAACTGACAATTTTAATAAAAAATAAATTTATTTGTCAACAATCAAAAACAAAATTTTGGGGAATAATATTTCATGAACATTTAAGTTGGGAATTGCATATGGACTTAGTGCTACGATAAATCTGCGTAAGTTATGGTACTATCAAAAAAATTCAAAATACTTTGACAAAAAAACTCTGCTTGTATTGTACAACTCCGGATAATAATCATTCATATAAGATATTACATTATAACTTCGCATATTGGTAATAAAAACACAGTCACAAAAAGTTTAAGAAATTGCTAATACGATACTTGTAAACTCGTAAATAATAATACTCGTAAATTATAGGACTGACATCTGGATTACATCACAGAGCTAACATTACTGACACCTTGCGAAACAACAACATAATGACAATCGATCAAATAACCGAATTAGAAATAACTTGTTTTATGCATAAATATATAAAAAGCATGTTACCTCCATGCTTTGATCATTTTTTTCAAAATAACCTTGTAAGCAACAACTTTACCAAATGAACAAGAAGCCAGTCCAAATTCTATCCCTCATTTTGTAGATTAAATATGACTCAACAACCGTTAAGATACAGAGGTCCTCTTGCTTGGAACAAAGTCCCATCAAGCATTAAACAGATAAAATCATATAAAAAGTTTTGTGCAGAATTCCAAAAGCACCTTATAGCAACGTAATTTTTAATGGTAATAGACTTCACAAAATTTAAAATATCTGCTGTTGGTTTTTATTATTACAGGTAACTCCACCTAATTGAACAAAGAAATTGATAGTTATAAAAGCTCGATGCGACTTGAAAGGCAACATCCAGATCATTACGCCCCGTCCAGTTTCATGAAAAATTCACATACTTTACTTCTTTTTGCATCTATTCCTGTTTACAATTTGAATGTTTTCATTTTTATGTATTTTCGTCCAGACATATACTTTTGAAATGGTCCTTTTCAACCGTGGCAGAATTTCTTTTGGTGGGTTGCTTTGATTTCTTTTTGCGGGTTTCTAAGTGGTTTTCTTTCTTGCCTGACCCTTTTTGGTCGAGATCCTTTAGGTCTTTGAGTTTGTTGTTTCTACCACCCATGATTATACAACATTCTCTGAATATGGATCGGATGTGTGCATTAATTATCTTCTTTTCGCTTTCTTTTTCTTATCAACACCACACCGCTTTGTTCAAAGGTACAGCGACCGTACTTCGTTTAGTCGCTGCTTCCTTATTCACAATCTTTATTTCTAAAAAAAAAAAAAAAAAAAGATAGCTTAAGAGTAGCGCTAAAGCTTAGAAATGGTCAGTAAAAAGACCAAAAATATAATTCAGCAAAAATGATTATAACGATTATAATTATTAAATATTTGAGTATCATTAATGGTATTAAAACTTTAAAAATTTTGATGTTTTATTTAAGACCAAAATGTTTTGCTTTCAATTAATTTTGCAATTTTAAATGATAAAAATTGATGTAGCTTGTTTTCATTTAAAAAAGGAATATTAAATTACTTCTCCTTGAATAAAATGTAGCCCTTGTCAAGCATAGCAGTTTAGTTGATACAGTATAGGTATATCTGGTTCTACTTGACCCTGATGTGAAATTCGAAAAATCAAATTCTATCGAGTTATAGGACAGATGGCACTAAAGAGTATCACCAGTAGCATTGTGCATCATTTACACCCAACCTGAATTTACTGCCCAACCATGGTTTTAAGTTTTAAACTCTCATCAGTGAAAGTCTGCTTATTCACGCTTTGTCGCAGAGTAGAAATTAAATTAGGAAAAATAGTTAAAGGCAATTTTTTGTTAATTAATTGTTTTTAATATATACTGTATTGTTTACATACAGTACTAATATAATATCATCATTTATGTAGTATTAGAATTGACTTCCTTTTATTTATATTTTCTAAATCACTTATGCTACATTTATAATATATTTACTGGCTGAGTGCAACAAATATTTTTCCACAAACACCTCTCAAAGTGTTGGCAGGTGTATAGAGTTTGTTTACCACAGACAGGTTTTCTGCCTTTGCTGCAAAGGTATCTTGTTTTGTCTTCTTTATAAGTGCAAATATAACATCGCTTTCTCTCAGTTAGTTCATCTTTTTTGACTACTGGATTTATTGCTTCTTTCACTTTGAAAGCGCCTTTTATTGTTTTTCTCAAATTCTGTTGCAAACTTTGAGTCTCTTAGCGTTTTATGGTCCACAGATGTGTACATTCTTCAGCCACTAGATTGATAAGTGTACGTCGCTTCATCGATTATTGTCTAACGTCTCCATTATTTTTTGTATAAATGATCCATGCATTTATAATTCTATAAAAGATACAGAAAGGCCATCTTTTTTTTTTCTACTCCAGGTGCATATGGTCAATTGCATTGAATTCACCTTTCATTTTGTTGAAGCAATTCACAACCTCAAATTTTCCTGTTTTTTTAACTTGCATAGTTGAAAGTAGTATTATAAATCTTTTAGTCTTTCATTTTTTTGGGACAAAGATGTCAGCATTGCACTTGCATTATTGTTGTGTGCAACTGTACCTGCTCTATCATTTTTCATTATACATTGAGGTACTTCTTTTTTATTATCACGTAAAATGCCTACTAAAGTCGATCTTTTGCCACGAAAATCTTCAGCTAAGGCTTTTAACGTAAACTATAGCTATCAGTTGTTATATTTCTTCCACTATTATAAAATTTTCTAGACAATTCCATTGTATAATAATGGTTTAAAATAACAGCTTCGTTTCCCATGACATTCTCACGTAATGGATTTACTCTTCTCACAAAAGGGATGACATTAAAGAAGTATTTGTTTTCAACGTATCAAATCATGAGAATTTAAATGCCGTATTTAGCTAGCTTAATGGAATATGAATTTTGAAAGGACAGTTGCCTCCAAAACCTGACAATTGTTTATCAACAATCCCACGAGTAAGGTGATTGTCACATTGAAAACCACTGAAAATGAATCACCGAATCAAATCTTTCATTTTTTGTTGGCAATGTTTCTTAGTTGAGATAATTCTTAATTGGCGTATAGTAGCCTATATTTTGTTATTATTTCATTTGTACAATTTGGTATTTTTTTGTAGCATGGTATCTGTAATAAATAAATCGAGACAGTTTTTTGATGTACTAGCTCTCCTAGCTGCTCCGTTTATTCCTGAAGACGCTGGGATTGGTAGTTATTGGAACTATTTCTTCTGGAAGTTCTATAGAAGACACTGGACTATTTCTTCTGGCAGTTCTATTTTCTTTGGCTAATCACTTTGTATGCCATTTATAATAATTTTTACTTCATACTTTATTATTAGTTGATTCCAATAGTCGTGTAGGGGTCGGGGTTGATGATGATGCTAGAAAACCAATAGATATAAGATAAGGTGACCTGAGGCGTCCTTTTCAACCTTTTTCTCTTGTCTTAGAGGGTTGACTGGAGTAAAAAGATGGCGGAAAAAGGGTGCAACACTACTCTGGGGTTAGATGCCTGCAAAGACTCAGAGAAAAAGGGTATAGTTGCAAAAAAGGTACCTCCGCCTCTTGAGTTAGAGGATT
The DNA here is from genome assembly GCA_963680785.1 of Diplosoma virens. Lineage (NCBI taxonomy): Eukaryota > Metazoa > Chordata > Ascidiacea > Aplousobranchia > Didemnidae > Diplosoma > Diplosoma virens. The sequence goes on from OY796883.1 coordinate 22,365,231, forward strand.
GAGAAAAGTAAATGGTTGAAGTGAATAATCTTTTTCAATTGTGGTATACTTGTTTGGAGCTCCCATTTGCTCCACAGTTTATTTTTTCTTATGCACCGTCATTGGTTTTATCTAAAAAACGTTAGCGGTTCTGGAACATATTCTTCATGCCGTCATTATCATAGGAATTCTCCTGGTAAAGATTTTTATCTTCTATCAAAATAATTTGCAATTCTTCAATTACGAAATCAAAATCTTTGTTTGCTCGCCGTCTCCACTTTTTTTCTAAAAACAAAAAACAGTTAATTTTTTTTTCAACTGCAGTCATGTCAGAAAAATTTATTACGAATAAATAATTACTTCCAAATCTTTGTGAAAAACCAAATGAACATATAATGCAAATTATAAAAAATGTTTAAACTTTATTTTATATATTGTTTACAGACAGTGATTTTTAACCACCATTCAGGTACATTTGGTATCATTGAAAAACAAAAAACTTTGCAATCTTCTAGAAAATCGTTTCATGGTGCAAAAATAGTTGAGAACCACTAATTCATGGGATGAATATGTTGCATAAAATTCATATATATATGTATAATATTACGTTCAGCTTGTTCGCTTTTTCGCCTACGCATTCCTCTTGGACGTAAATGGCTATATACAATTATCGCTTTCTAGACATTAGCCTGGTAGTTAACACACGTGCTAATAGCAGGATCAGGGACAAAATAATATAATATTTAAGTGTTCACCGATGGTACGTGACGTATATTTTTCATATTTTAAATTTTGGGATGTCATGAACCACAGGTGGTACACGTTTATTTCGTAAATTGTGCATGTGTACCACAATGGCACACGACGTCTGTAATGAAAACCACGAATGTACCATCCGTGGTACACAAAGAGGCGAACGTGATATATATCACAATAAATTAGTGACAAAACATAAATACTATAGTTTTAACAAAAAAAACTACAAAGCTAAAATAGTTTTAGAATATAAATATAGATTTACTCGAGTATATAACTACCGACCTTATTTTTGTCACTGGGAGCTTTCTCATAAATCTAACCTTCAGTACGTTTCAAGTACATAAAATTACAAACAGAAACAAATTTTTATTACAATATCTCAAATATTTTCAGAAAATTTAAAGTATTGCTGTAGAGCAGTGGTTCCTAACCTTTTCTATGTGGCTGCACACTATTAAGCTATTTAAATTTTCGCGGCAAGCCCATTATATTAGTTAATAATAAAAAGGTCTTCACTGAAAATTTGTCAATGATTTCTTCACTTTCGTTCCAAAATCATGGTGATTTCTAAAAAAAAATGGTCTTCGCTGAAAATTTGTCAATGATTTCTCAATTTTCGTCCCAAAACCTTGATGATTTCGAAACAAAAAGTTTCCGCCTGAACTCACGCTTTTTCTTTCCCTCCGAATCTCACGTACAAAACCCGCAAAATTTGACGTCCCTAAATAGTTTTTTTCGAAATCTTTTGCGGCACACTCTGTGCCGCAACACACCGGTTGAGAACCATTACAGTAGAGTGTAGGCCAGTGGTCCCAAACTTTTTGAGCCGGGGGCCGGATTCAGATTTCTTGGATCTCCCCGGTGTTCCTGATGTAATTCTATCCAACTGTGGCTTAAAGTGAGTGCATATATTTTTAAAAACAGCTCCGCGGCCGGATAAAAAACCTTAGCGGGCCGTAGTTTGGTGACCACTGGTGTAGACGGTCTGTAATTAACTTTAGCTTAAATGTATTTCCAGTAATGCGCTCATGACAATGATATGAAACAAATGTATTTAAAATCAAATAGTCAAAGTTTTCTCCAGTTTTAGCCTTGGTAGGCAAATGCTCTCTGATTTTTCATTAAATAAAGCTAAAACTTATCATTCCTCATTTCGGTGTTAAAAAACAAAACTAAAAAAACAATTTACACTGATTAACTATTCAAGTATTAAATATTAAGGATGGTTCAGTTATAAATTCTAAAAAAAATAGTCATGTGGTGTGGTATTAATTTTAGTAGCGGCCTGTGCCTACATAGGCTGCACAACTATAGCCTACCACGAGTATTTTTTATTATTTAATTTTCAAATTTATTTAATATCTAATTATAATAAAAGTGGCAAGACTGTCAGTAAAGAGCTCAATGAAAACTCAGAGCATTAAATTAAATTACAAAAGCCACAAAAGAGATTTTATTAAAACCTTAACAGTCTGTTTCGCCTTTTCGGCTCATCAGGAGGTAATTCTTATTCAAATAGAATCAGAATCAATTCTATTTGAATAAGAATCACCTCCTGATGAGCCGAAAAGCCCAAACAGACTGTTGAGGTTTTAATAAAATCTCTTTTGTGGCTTTTGTAATTTAATATCTAATTATATTAATAAGCTATTTAGCTTTAAATCTTTAAATAACTGACAATAAACTAGCTTGTGACATTAAAAAATAAATTTTCTTACACCATTGAACCTAGATTGGATCAATTTTTAATTTAAAAATGGCAAATTTATAACCCATGACAGCTTGCAATCAAAACTACTTGCAAGGTTAAAAGTCCTGTAGCCTACCAAATACCCAGTAAAGTAACGGATACAACTACAGTAACACAATTTTTTTTAACTATTGCTGCATTGTACAAAAAAAATAATACTTTTAAATCCATTACTCCGATCTCTGACAACGTTTTGAGGTGGCGTTGTAGTATAAAATAAGAGTTTACTTTAATTAATTTATTTAAAATCATAAATGATTTTTTAACTACGCTTATACCCACTTTCAACAGTGTACATCTTCAATATAAAACGCTTCATCTTCTACGAAAAATTGCTTTGTGAAATACTAATTTTTGAGAGTTGCTGTTGAGAATCGAACTCCTAAAACCTTAGATTTTATATTTTTTGTAATTTTGTTTTCTAAATAAAATCAAAAAAGGTTTAATTATTGCTTTTTTTGACTAGGGCCAATACGCTAATTTAATTGTTAAAATTATTTTCAAAATGTTTTGATCCATGTAATTATTCTCGTATTTTCTTTTTGGCTTTTGTTCAGCAGATGCTTTGTTCTAGCAAATCAATTTTTTAAATGGTCTTAAAGATAGTTGTTGATATGTCTGCTTTTGCTTTTAAAATGAATCAATTTTTTAATGCTAAGATTTATTTAGGCCAACAGTGTATTTTGTTTAATAAGTTTTTTAAGTTTTAATTAAGAAGCATTTTTTTGGCGTCACTATCTCTTGAAGACCAAGGTAAACTCATTTGAATAGATGTTGTCTAAACGTTTAATATTGGACTTTCAACAGAAAGTTCTCTTCAAAAGTCAACGTAAGCGATTTTTTTTAAACTATCCTGAAATTCCGTAGAGCACCGAGATGAAATAAAAATAAAATGAAATAAAAATTTAGAGCAAAAGCATCTCTTCAAGAAGTAATAGTAATCTTGGGGAAGATCCGGGTCAATATCACAAAACAAAAATCGCTTACGGTGGTTTTTTTTAGAGACTCCTGCAGAATTGGTTTACTAAGACTGATTTTTAAGTAATCAGTTTTATTATGATTTAATTAGTCTGAAAAATACCCTGTTACGATATGACAATTACATATAAATTTTAATCATATCTTTAAAAACTAAAAAACGAAAAAATTCATTGTACAGAAATATCTTGGCATCTCCCGAAGCTGAAGGGGACAATTGCTTGCCTTATGTATTAGCGCCCTCGTCGCTTTTCTGCAAGTCAGGGAATAGATGTAGAGATAAAAAAAAGATATGAATAAAAATTTACCTTTTTTATTATTCTATGGGCTGTTATTAAATTATTTTATAAGTGCTTAAATGCCCGATAAATTCATTATGTTAAGTAGTTAAACCAAAGCTCTAAAGTCCAATAGTATTTATGACTAAATTCCTAACACTATAATGATTTTTGGAAACTTGTTGTAGTGTTTTGTTAAGTATAAATTATTTAGATTCGCTTAATGTCCAACATTACAATTTTATTTGTATCTTAAATATATGTAATTTCTACCAAATATGAAATTAGTATTTTGTGTATTTACAGCTACAGCAAAGGATGTCGTCTATGACAAAAAGTGCTACTTTTCCGGTAACAAAAGAAACTTTTACAAAAAGGGATAAAAGATTTCTTGATAGTCTGTGTGAGTATGTTTATGTCTGTTTTGTACAAAGACAAAGTTGACGGCCTAGCATTACAGGTAGAACATTAATATAATTTCGTAAAAAATCTGATGTAATTAATACAATAACATATGATGTTGATACATTTATAATATTAGTAAGAGTTATTCAATTAATTTAAAATATTTTTGAAATATAAAACGTCAAAATTTATGTTACTTTGCAGTGAGAAAATGCTTAGACGATCCCCCGGCTGTTGGTTATTCAGATAGTTTCGATAAATATGATCAAGATCTCCTTACTAGTCTAGAAATGGAAAACATAAAAACAAAAGATGACTTTAAAGAGAGATTGATCCGGCTTATCGGTAAAATTTTTGGATTTCGCATTGTTGAAAAGTATTAAAGATGATTAGTTTACATACGACCTATAGATTTATTCCCAAAAAACAGAACTGTAACTTAACACTAGAAAGACGAGCGGTCAATTTTGACCGCTTTTAAATTTTGTTTTTCTTTTCACAGCGTTTGCTTTTAAACTTCGACTTTATTTACCTCATGAGTTTTTTTTTTTTCTTAAAGTTATCTGAAAATCAAAAATTTTTTTTTATTTCTCAAACGAGCGCAATGAAGGAATATACCTAGAAAGACGAGCGGTCAAATCTGACCGCTAACAATTTTATCATAGGGATAGCTATGCTAGACAGTATCAAAACCGTTTGTTAGACAATTTAGATCAGTTAGACAGAAACTGAACAATTTCTGAAAACATGATTGTTGATTTTTATTTCTTTTTTTATTAGATTAAAATCATATCTGTTTGATGAAAGCTTTATTTGTTTATATCTGCAGACGCAGCTCAAAATTTTATAAATTTCATCTTAGTTATAAGCAACAAGTTGGTAGTAGAACCTTTATTTAATTTTATAAAAAAAAAAATTTAATTAATGATTAGTATAATACTCATAAATTTGATTTAATAATATTTCACTTACTCATTATTTTGAAATTAAGCTGTTTTGAGGTTTAGTGTGTTTTACAGCAGGATAATATTTATTTTTATCAGTCGATTGCTATTTGTTGAAAGAAGTAAATTTTTAATAACAATTTTTTTATGGTGGTTGCTGCAAGACGACTGGCAGCGGCAGAAGCAATTAGGTTTTTACAAGTAGATGAATTTGATAATTCATGTGATAAAGATCAGGATATAACAACAGGATCGATAATGCAGGCTACTCTTGAAAATTTTGATTTGTCGCATTGTAACAGCAATGAACCTAGCGATCAACTAATTCCAAAAAAATTTAATGAGGCACAACCTTCAAACAATCGATGGAACCACTCTTTCAAGTGGAGCCGGCGTTTCGTAGAAACGAATCAGCGAAAAGGTAAACAGAGAAAGAGTTGCAACTGAAAATATTTTTTCCCAAAGATTGGACCAACATCCTATTTTCAAAGAGGTGTCCAATTAACAAGTTCACTCCGCGCATTTCGTTTGTTTATTGATGAGTCCATGCTTTGATCAATAAAAAAATATACTATCAAGCATGGACAAGCTAATGACAAAAATTTTTCGTAGAACTTCGCGAAATGGAAAAATTTATTAGTCTTCAAATAGCGTGAGGTGTTGATGTATTGACGGGAAAAAACACTCCAATCCAACAACTATGAAGTAAGAAGTGGGGGCAATCAATCTTTAGGAAAGCAATCAATGGAGATCGCTACTAAGAACTGATGAAGCATTTGAGATTTGAAATTTATTCAACACGCCGCGAAAGAAGAAAAAAAAATTTTTTTCATTTTGGATACTTGAAATAATTTTATTGAAAACTCTAAAAAGTGTTATGTGCCAAGTTTTGATCTCATTATTAAAGAACCACTGTTTCTTTGCAAAAATCGGTGCTTTTTTATCCAATACATGCCAAACAAGCCAGAAAAATTTGGCATAAAGTTCTGGCTTTTGATTAATGTTTGAAATATCTCTGCAATGGTAAGCTTTATTTTGATAAAGACCCCACAAGAAACCGGAAAAACAATTTTCTGACAGATATCTGCTTATGGTTGATGCAATTATTCTTGAAAAAGGGCACAACGTGACAATAAATCGCTAGTTTTCAAGTACAAATTTAGCAGACAAACTAAAAGTGGAAAAACTACTCTCTTGGAACAATGAGAAAGCAAAGAAAAGAGGTACCAAAAGTTGGAGGAAATGATGAAAGGCTAGCCTTTATATTCATCAGATATATACCAATCTCCTTCTAATGCAATTTTGACTTAGTTTATGCTGTGTTCAATGCACCAAACAGTTTCTGTTGACCAAATACACCCAAAAAATTTACCAGAAACAGTCAAAAGTTGCAACGCATCAAAAGTAGATGTAGAAATCTTGGACTAAATGACGCGTTATCACACCTGCAAAAATGTCCCAAGAAGGTGGCCAGTGGGTGTATTTTTAACATTACAGACTGTGGATCCATCCATGCATATATAATTTACACTGAAGTAACGGGCCAGAGCTTGACAGGAAAAGAATTTTTTCTTTAGCTAATAAAAGAAATATGTCGCAATCTTTCTAAGAAAAACGGTTTGCCTCCTTTTCCTACGGTGGTGCTAGAAAGCTTTAGTCAAATTTTGCAAAAAAGGAGGCAATGCCAATTGCAGCTATGTAGAAACAAATCCAACGTCAGCTGCCATAAATGTTTGAAGGTGGACATACATCTTCTTCTATATTTATTGTTGCAACTTGCTCTTCTTGCGCAATAGAAAGCTGATAAGAAATTAATAACATGATTTAATTTGTTGATTAAAATTATTCAAAATAGTTGTAAATTCATTTCCAACAGATAATTAAAACAATTTTGGTCATTAATAGTTAACTTTTAGCACCAAACACTAATGCGGTCAAATTTGACCGCAGCCGTCTTTCTAGGTAGCGAGAAATTCCCGTCTTTCTAGTGTTAAATCTTGTTATAAATTGCTTAATGTTAAGATGTTTAAGTTCTAATCACAAAACTTTACTGAGATTTTTAATACGAAGTTGTATTTGCAGAAAAAAGGGGAACTATTTCTCGTTCGTTATCTGCAGTAGAAATTTCTTCGTCGAGCCAAGGTTTAGTAGCTACTAAGCGACAAACTTCTTATCTATCGAAAACTGCAGGAGCATCTCCTAGTAAACGACGCCCTTCGAGTTCGATTGCTGCATCCGAGGGTGCTGAACTTGAAAGCCCAATTGAAACCCCGCCATCACGTGATCTTTCCGGATACTTAGCTTCTGACGAAAGTAAAAAACCGAATCCGGCTTTTGACAAATTTCACCCAGGTATGTATTTGTTTTTAAGTAAAATGGAAACAATGTTTTAATTACTCCGATATATTTTTATTCGAATCATGTAAAAATTAAGTTTGTTTTGAAAACCGTAAAACATGTTTTGGGTAAAAAGTAATTACAAGTTATAAGCACGCCCAAAGAACCATGATGCAAAATACGAAATTCTAGGCTTTGATGGAAGAATTTTGTAGAAACTCATAAGCTCCATCGACTCATAAATACGTAGAACGCTTACCATTGGTCATTGCAATCAGACTTCACTATTAGCATCTATTACGGACAAATTGCAATAAACGATTTTTTATATTTACCGTATAGTTCCAAAGTTTTTTTAACCCTGAGCCGTATGCAGTAACCTTGTAATGTTCTATTGCCGAAAAACCTTAGTCTTAACCAAAATGTGGTTTTTGGCGGTTTTCTATTTGTTTTTAAACCTATTTCTGTACTTCCTTGTCGAAATGTTTATGGGCCACAAAATTTCCACGCAAAAAAAATCGACCAAAAAAATTGGAACCGTTATCAATAAAAAATTACAGCAATTCATAGAAAAGATTGAAACAGTGGAAAAACAATTTTGATTCATGTAAAAAATTGCAAGAGCGACAAGCCAGTTGCTGGCGAGTCTAAGTATCCCGAGTCGCGGGTTTCTTACGGTAAATTCGTAGATATGCGAAAAAAAGTTCTTTTAACTCTATTCTACCTTGTTCATTTATTGCTTTTTATTTGCACTACTTGGTCGGATGTACTCAAACTAAATATACAGAAGTGTTCTTTTAGCAGTGCCTTTTACAGTTGGTTTTGTGTTTCAGATCTGCCAAAAAACCATGGTAGAAATAGATCTATTGCACTCCGTAAGTAATCAATTTGGCCTAAAAATGTAACCAGTTCTGGATTGCTTTGGTAATAAAAATATAAAAATTTTGTTAGTAACATCCTCGGTCCAGTGGCGTACGCAGAAAGTTTCCGAGGGGGAGGCCAAAGTTTGATTTCGTCTCCGACTTTGCCATTTCCCTCCCAAAATCATAGTGATCTCTAAAAAAAAAGGTCTTCACTTCCATTTCGTCTCCGATTTCCTATTTTTCTCCCAAAATCATGCTGATCTCTAAGAAACAATTTTATTGTTATGGTCTGAGGGGAGGGCCATGGCACGCTAGTGCTAAAACTGCTTGGTTCTACTTTATATTTTATTTTTATGGTCTGAGGAGAGGCCATGGCACAGTGGCTTCCCCTCGGTTCGCTAGTGCCTCGGTCGTACCCTTGGTAACATAGAAAAATCAAAAACCAACTCGACTAAATTTTTATACATTAATTGAATTTGCAGCTTGGACGAAAAACTTAGAAACTCCAACAGAAATTCCAACAGAAACTACTTGTCCGCAATGGCCAATATTAGGTAACACAATTTTTCACTGGATAATAAATTACAACGTTAGTATTACTTAGACTGTTTTTTCACTAGATGATAAATTAGAATGTTAGTATTAACTTCATAGAAGTTGATTTAGACTGTGTTCTGAAATCAGCCAAAACACTGTAGAATTTAGGTTTTTAACTAAGTACGTAGTTATCTGAACAGAAATGCGCGTTAACAGAGAAACAAGAAACACAACTTAACCCCTACGCGTCCGCTTACATCCACAGCTGCTTAGCGCAGAAAATCTGCTGGCATTTTGGAATACCAAACAATAATGTAGACCAGTGGTCCCCAACCCCCGGTCCGTAGGTCAGTTGGTGCCGGTCCGCACAAGGAACTGTTAATTAGTGTGGGAATCCCTTTTGTTCCGTAGCTCGAAATCCGCAATCCAAAGATTGTCTGGAGAGGCCATTTTTTCACATCATAACCTTGGTTTATTATATCACAAGCCCTTGTTATGCTGAAGTTTTTGAATTGTTATTTTGATCTTGAACCTGGACATTTACGCAGAGCACAGCTTTATGTTTTTTAACAGTACAGTTTTAGTATCTCAGTTGTTTGTTAATTCTGGTACGTGTTCTGCTTTGCTGGTTCAGCTTTCTTTTTTAGTGAAGTTATTCTCATTTAAGCTATTTTTTTAGTTAAGCTATATCTCATTAAATCTTTACAGTAGTTACTTAATTGTGTGTTAAAATTTATCAAAAATGAGTACCAAACAGACGTCGTTAGAAAGCTTCATTGTGAATGGGAAAAGGTCCATTGAAGAGACAGAAGAGCCTTCAACATTAAAGAAACAGAAAATTTTTAACAGACAATATCATACGTCCTACTTGAAATATGGATTTATCGCGACAGGTGATACCCACGCACCAACACCGCTCTGCATACTTTTGCGGTGACCGGCTCTCAAATGGGTCAATGAAACCGTCAAAACTGCTTCGCCACTTGAACAGCAAGCACGCTACATCAAAAGGCAAGTCCCTGGAGTATTTTGAAAGAAAAAAACGGGAGCACGAAGGACAGGAAAAATTTCTGAGGGTCATTACATCAATAAATGAGAATGCATTGAGAGCATCATTTTTAGTGGCTAACCGTATTGCTAAGGCGAAAAAGCCATTCACCATAGGTGAAGAATTAATCTTGCCCTCCACTAAAGACATTTGCCGTGAGCTTCTAGGAGAGGCTGCTGTTAAAAAGATAATGCATGTGCCTTTGTCAGCAAGCACTGTGACAAGGCGCATTGAAGAAATAGCCGAAGACATTAAAGCACAATTTTTGGAGAGGATTAATACATCGCCGTAGTACGCACTCCAGGTTGACGAATCTACAGATATCGACAACAACGCAATACTACTTGTTTATGCACGATATCTTTATCAGGAAGATATGCATGAAGATTTGTTATGTGCGCTATCCTTACCAACCAACACCACAGGAGCAGAACTATTCAAGTCACTGAATGGTTATATATCAGGAAAATTAAAATGGTCTTTTTATGTCGGCATATGCATAGACGGAGCTGCTGCCATGACCGGACGATTGTCTGGTTTAATTTCTCGGATTAAGGAGGTTGCTCCTGAGAGTAAATTTACGCATTACATCATTCACAGGGAAATGCTGGCAAGTCGAAAAATGTGTCCGGAATTAAACAGCGTATTGACTGATGTCGTTAAAGTTATTAACTACATCAAAGCACACGCCCTTAACTCGCGTCTATTTGAGCAACTTTGTGAGGAGATGGATGCAGAGCACAAACGCCTACTCTTGCACACAGAAATAAGATGGTTATCCCGAGGAAAATCGCTAACCAGAGTGTTTGAACTACGAGAACCATTGCAAAGATTTCTTTCAGAAAAGAAGTCACCTCTGGCAGCCCATTTCAGTGACAAGGTATGGGTTGCAATACTTGCTTATCTGTGTGACATATTCAGTCTGCTCAATGAACTAAATCTCTGCCTTCAAGGGAAAATGACAACTGTTTTCAAGTTGGCAGACAAAGTAGCTGCATTTAAAGCGAAACTGGAGTTGTGGGGACGACGCGTGAACAATGGTATTTTGGATATGTTTCAAACATTAGCGGGGATGTTGGGCGAAACTGAACCTGAGCCTTCATTTTCGAAGTTGGTGCGCGATCATCTGTCTTTGCTTTTGAAAGATTTTGAGCGCTACTTTCCAAGTACAAAAGGCCCACGAACTGGTAAAGAATGGATGCGCAACCCATTTGTCAGCAAACCAGGTGAATCTAGCATGTCTGTGCAAGAAGAAGATCAACTGCTGGAGATTGCAAATGACGGCAGCCTTAAAGCTACGTTCGACACAACAACTCTGCTAGTGTTCTGGATTAAGGTCATGGCGGAATACCCGGATATCGCCACCAGAGCGCTTAAAAGCCTATTACCATTTCCGACATCCTATATGTGTGAAGCGGGGTTTGCTACAATGGCAGCAACCAAAACAAAACAACGGAATAACCTGGACGTAAGCAAGACACTTCGAGTGTCATTATCTCCTATTATCCCCAGATGGAACGGTCTCGTTGCAGAGAAACAAGCTCAGGGTTCTCATTGATTTAAAGATGGATTGAAAATTTTGCAAATTTAAATCACTTAATATTCGTTTTATGGTTCAAATAATTTTATTTTGAATGCATGTTCAAATACAAGTAAATTAAAAACAATCTGCGCTTCCCCCTCCCTTTTGGTGGGCCGCGGTAGAATTATCAAACGTAGACCGGTCCGCGGAGACAAAAAGGTTGGAGACCACTGATGTAGACGGCTTGATTTTAGTAAATTTTCATAAACCCTTTGTGACGTTACAATACCCAAGCGAATGCGCAAGTCTGTTTATATAGGGCTGCGCTTTGATACGAAATCAGAATTTTAATTGTCAGCTAAAAAGCTTTCAAAAGCCTAGCAACGAACGGCATGAAGACAAATTTTAAGTGAAAATTTTTTTTATAGATGATTAAGTTTTCCGACAGAAATTTGAACAAACCTTTGAAATAATAAGCTAATTTATTTTAATCTTTATCTAATTACAATTTTATTAATTTTTGCGGCTCGTTAACTTTATTAGTTTATTAAACACGGCTCGTGTTGAAAAATTTTGCCCACCCCTGGTGTAATTTCGTATTCTTGCTCACCCCTGGTGTAATTCGTATTCGTTCTAAAAAGTTAACAGCGTCACCGATTTGGTAAAAGCGCTTTGATTGATGGCAAATGCAATCGACAAGGTAGCGGTTCAAAAATTACTCACATTATTTTGTCCTTGAAAAAGACACTTTACGGCACTTTCTTTTGCTTGGCGGTCTGAGCAAGCAGCTCTAAATAACGGCTAAGAAAGCAAAATATAAAATTTGAACCAGACAGCAATATCTTGGCATCTCCTGAAGTAAGTCGCATTGATTACCTGACAGTTGCTCTATTTATAGCGTCTCCAAAGCTTTTTACCTAGTGAGCAGGATATATGAAAATAAATAATAAAAATAATAAAGGATTGGTATGTCATGCTTATCACACAAAACGATTCAACAATTGCATAAAAAAATTGATTTATAAATTTCTATTTGCTAAAGTTAAATCAGCCGATTGAAAATATTGTGCTAAAACATAGTAATGGTGTAGTTTTATGCTTTAGCAAAAATACTTAATCGAAATGTGTTTCATTGCTGATTAACATAGCCGTACCTGGCGGGGGGCAGGGGGCGATTGACCCCTAAATTTTTTAAGATTTGGATACAAGAAAATATTTGGGCAAGATAATTTTTCGGGCAGCGATATGAAAATTTTGGGCAAAGTCAGGAGTTTTAGGATATTGACATTGATCAAATGCAAAAATTAGTTATCAAATTAAGGTGAAGACCTTTTAGAGAACACCTTGATTTTTGAGACGAAAATTGAAAAATATGTGACTAAATCCAAGTGAAGACCTTTTTCTAGAGATCACCATGATTTTAGGAGAATTTCTTCTTCGTCCGAGAATCTCTGACAATTTTTTGTCCTAACCATAAAGTACTAGAAAATCATGATTTGAGCAAACGTCACAAGATTTGGGCAAATATGGCCCCCCAAATTTTTTTGGCTAATACACCTATGCTGATCAAAGTTGAAAGTCTTATTTTTTTCCTTTGATTTGTTACGAAAAAAAGCCAGAAACCTTTTTCTCGGTCAATGTCGAGTGCGCAAAGATTCAAACAATGGCGCGCAAGCACACACACTCGGATCAAGTTAAAAAAAAAGTGGTACCTGGTAACTAATGCACTGTTCGCCATATTTCTTTTGCAACCAATTCGCGCAGAGCGCGGAAGTTTCGCAAGATATCCGAAAAACTCAGACAAGAGAACGATTCTAGCCACACGCAGCAACTTAAAAATTTGAATTTTCTTGCCGCTAGTTGTAATTATTGGGAAAAAAGATTTGTTCAAGAAAAAGTGGGTTATTTTATTTTTTTAATTGCAAACTTGTTTTTAATAAATTAAAAAAATTTATCATTTGAATCATGAAAATATTATCTTTCAATGATATAAAATTTAAACAGCTTTTTTTACACTTAATAGGGAAATATCAGCTAATTGCTAACAATCCATTTTATAGCGGTTTTTTGTATCTCTAAGGACTGGCAAAAAAAAGCACTGCGGACGCGTACGGGTTAAGAACAACACACCTAAACAACGGCGCGTCGCGCTGACAGCCTTCTGCAGCAACCACCAGAGAGATAGAACGCACAGTACCAAAACTCGGTTCGTGCTTCGGGCTCTAACTCGCACAATTGCAATCACACAATTGACTGTAAGGGGTCGCCGAAAAAATCTTCGAAAGTGTAGCAGTAAATTTTCGCTTTCCACTTTTTTCGCGACCGCTTTCGGTTTTGTTTATTTAAAAAAAATTTGCGCTGTAGTTGTTATATTACGCTTTCTGCTTTTTTTTGCATCATAGTCTAACCGCTATATTTTTTGTCTTTTTCCATTTACAGGCAAACAGTTTACCTTTTTCCGCATCCGCTTTCAGTTTGAACCTACCGTAAGAAGCCTTGCCCGTAAGAAGTTAAAGATGAGGCAACACATATTTTAGCCAAGTTCCTACAAAAACTAAACATGTTCTTGTAAATTTTTAGGATTTTTTCAGGAAGCGATCAATTTGACTTCTGGGACTGCGGCAAAAATGTGATACGTAATTTAGACGATATTACGGTTTTGCTGACGTTTTCAAAAAAAATTATTGCGGTCCAAACAAATATAAACAATTTAGAGCTGTTTCCTGTGACGTCCAAATGGAGAAAGCTAATGCAAGTTTGCTTCACCTTGTGAACAACTATGGCTAGAGGAAAGCTGAACAGACCGTGCTAATCACGCTTACACATTAACCCTAATTTACCTAAGGGGGTCTTCAGAGGACCTCCCTTTTTAAAAACGTTACAACTTGTCAAGTTGTGATAATAAAACCTGAAACTTTGTGACATTTTCTAAAATTTATTTATGAATATTTTGATATTTCACTTGAGCAAATCCAATGGGTAGTTTCAGTGTAGCAGGTTACTTTTTTAACTCATGATTTTTGTACACTTTTTGCTGTGGCAGAAGATAATACCATTTACGGAGTCACGTGAGCGGCAGCGTGAAATTTTATTGTTGCGGTAATAGATTTTTTGGTTGATTGCTTTGTTTTGCGGACAGGCAAGCAAACCAATCAACGGAAAATTTGAGGACCGTCAACTTTATGCAAAGTAAAGAGATTAATAGCAAATATATTAATAGTAAAGACATTTGATTAAACTAGAGTAAAGTTTCTCAGACATCAAAAAATCAACTGCTGAACTACTGTCTGTTAAGAGTATTGGACATGTAAACTGAGGGTCTTCCGAGGACCTTCATAGATAATCAATAGAAAAAATAAGGGTTGGCGCTTAAGTTGCCATCTTAAAAATCTTAAGCACCTGCCAAAATATTGTTTTAATATTTCAATTACTTTTAGCTACTAGACGGTTGAAGATGTCGATACGAAAATGTTTTCAAAAAGGTAGTATTTAAAGTTTAAATTTTTTAACAACAACATCAAACACTTATCTTTAGATCCGGTTTCTCGTGTTAAACAAATTTTTGAATCAAATCTACCTACTGGGGAAGAACTGCTTGGTAGAATTGTCAATTCCCCAACTATGTTTTATGAAGAGGAATGGAATAGTTTTTTCAAGTTTCTTAAAAACAATTTAATGTTTTTTACTCGTTCTACTGGTTCACTGAATTATTTACAGCTTGTTTTCCCATATCTTCTGACAATGAAAGAAAGAGTTAAAAATATTAGAATGAATTATCGTATTTTGCTGGACTTGAGTCTGACTCTATACAAATATGCCTGCGAGATGAAATTTATGTATGGTTTTGACAATTCACTTATTCGAGACTTCGATGGTCTATTGGATGTACTTCAAAGGATTGTCATAGATCAAAATTACGATGAACGAGATTTAAAAATGTTCAAAGATTTAAACAACTTGGCTTACGCTGCTTTTTATAACGGAATTGGACAACCTGGACGTGCGAAAACAAAGTTACAAGAATTTTTTGAAGAATATGGTAAAGAAACTTATACTGCTAACCTCCCATACAAACGTTCTATTATTATAGGATTGTATTTTTACCAAATGGCTGTAGCTATGGAAAAAGATGATGATCCGATACTTGTAAAAACTGCAGTAGATTATTTAATATCTGCTCATGGTGAAATACGCTATATTGCTGTTAATGCTATTTATGAATTTCCCTTCTACTGTTGTTTGGTTCCAGGTAAGTTTTTGCCTCGCGCTTGTTTTACGTATATTTGGTTTTATTAGTTATGTTACAAACCCCAAATCTTTAGATTACAATCGTGTGATGCAAAACGCTGACAAAGACGACTACCAAATGAATTACTTGCGCAACCTTCGCGGTTTTGTAGAAGACATGAAAGAAGCTAAATACTTTCCAACCTTACGCCAGTTTACTTATTTTTATTTAATGTGTGAATTAAACAATGAACTTCCTAAGTGTGATTACTGTGACATTTCGTGTGATTCTGGTACTTATAGAATTCACGATCTATCCATGAATGTCGAATGTTTTGGTGTAATTCTGCAATATGTTACCTGGTTGTTGCCACTTCTTTTGGTTAGAAACGAACACCAGCGTGCATCCACTATGATGAAACGAACCTTTTTTTATTTTCGGTTTGAATTAAAGGACGTTAAGCGAATCGCTTTCATTAGTCATATATTTGTTTCCTGCCAGTACGAGGTGCAAATCTGTGCTGAACCGAACTTTTGCCGAGATTTTCTTTATGATTTATGGAGTATTTTATCCCACAGCATAGATGTGAAAAAGGAAGAAACAGAAAATGAAGTTAAAGTTTACTTTTCTTTTGTTTTGTTTTTTATGGCTGATGTTCACTTTCGATTGGCTGATGAAGAGTCTAGCAAAAGCATATTAGAAATTTTTTTTACTTTCAAATTGGAAAGAAACAATAATTACGTAACTGAATTTATTGAATGTTTACTAGACTATTTTATTCATTTAGATAATAATAAGCATCAAGAATCTTTAAATCCAAGTTTTACAATGCCACGTGATTTAAAATTTCGAATGTTTGCTGCTGTTGGGGGTGATAGGTTATATGCAACGCGTCGTGAGTGTAGCAACACAGTTGTTCAAACATGGACCCAACGTTTATCACTAATTAACCCATAGTGTTTGTTTTCGACAATGAATTGTGTGTTTATATGAATTGTTGAATTGTATGTATGTTTAGCCATGCCTATAACTTTCAATAAATTTCATGATGCAAAGCAATTGAGTTTTTGGCAAAGCTGGCTTCCAAATTTTGCAAGCAAGACACAACCTTTAGTATGTTTTTGCACAAAAAAATTTCATGAAATTGAAAAATTTGGGCTGCACGTTGCCAAGTTGATCTTTATTTCTCAATTTAAAAATTTGCTCTGAAATTTCGAATCTTTATATACAGTACTTTGAAAAGCAGAGCTTTGGCTCGTATCGTTGCGACTCACTTTTTTGACCCATCGCGCACTGCACACATTGCTATCTACCCATGAGTTTTGAACTATAGCGATAAATTCAAATTACAGCTATCTTTGAACTAATCTAAACTACAATATAATCATTCGATTAAATTCTCCGGCAACGTCACTTTTTCTACTCATCTTTTTCGGAACAAGTTTTTTTACTCGTTAATTGTCGATTTAACACATGCAGAACGGTTGAAATGGTCTCAGTAATAAGTCTACGTTATAAAGCTAAATCGTTCGATAAAATATAATATTACGGTTACAACAATATTATTATGGTTACAAAAATTTACAATCAATGGAGAAATTTCCTATGACACGAAATGGACATACTTTATAGTGTATATGTTTGAAAGTCATATAGTCAAAAACTCTCTGTGCAGTTATCACAGACCATTAGGAGTCCGCGGATCTAGTTCAGGAATTGCTGGCTTACGAGTACTAAACAGTGTGTTGGTGCAGAACAGAAGCGAAGGTATTTAGGCAACATTTGCAAACTACTTTTATGCGCTATCCCAGTTATTCATATCTAACCGTACCTTGTAAATCCCTTATTGACCGTCATGTTTAACTGATAACAATTTTAACGTAAAAATAAGTTCCGACTTGAAGTGATTATTTGATTCAAAACAACATTTTTTTGAGGTTTGACAGTCGCCGATTATCCTCCCTATTTTGAAGAGTCTTCACAACAAATTTCGTAATAGACTGGTAAGGAATCATAATTTTGAAACCGACGGATTTTTAAGTAACATACGCGCCGCCAAACTTGAGAATTAGTACCAATTAGTTTAAAGGCATGTAAATAATCAAGATGTATTGCGAGATATCTACAAGTTTTAAGATGGATTGTGAGTCAGACGCCCATCAAAATTCAAACATTTTAAGCATTTACCCACTAAACGAGTAAAATACAATTTAATTGAAAAACGGCGAGTAAAAGAATAGGTTACACAAAATTGATCTTCAAATATCCAATTTTTATTGTCTTTATCCTTACATAATAAGACCAATGTTTATTCTCAATCTGGATGAATATACTTTTTTTGTTTGCTTTGGCAGAATAATGTAAAAAACAAAGATCACTTTAACACGTCATTTGTTCTGTATGATGCAATGCAATGTAAAACAAAGCATTATCCTTGCTCTGGCTTCTATCTTCCAAAGATATTCTTCTGACCACTCTTACTCTCGTTGCAAATGCTTTCCCCTTTTTATTCTATCTCAAACTTCTTTACTTACACTTTATATTGCCTTTTGCAAATCCCAACATGCATGATAATTTTGCCATTCGGAAGCGCCCAACATATCAAAACTTGATAGAAGCTACTCTGCTTTACTTCCTTTTTTATACATTTTTATCCTTTTATACTTGTACGCTAACACATTCTTTTTTTTTAAGATCTTATTATGATTGTAAGAGTTATTCTGTTGTGACTAAAGGCGAAATGAAGACACTTTACGTATTTGTGAAAATTTTAAGCATATAGCAAAAACTATCTCGTTTGGTAATTAAAATTTGTCATCTCTCTACTTCATATGCTCACGACCAGCTAATCCTAAATGAAATTACAGTAGCACAAATCAAACTCATTTTGCTATGTATATTTGCAGGTTTATTTAACACCACAACCACATTTGTGAGTAAAATAGATCTGAGCCAGTAACCAATACTCTTAGCCATCACGTTAGCAAATAAAACCAACACCTGGAAACAAAATCTCCAAAAAATTGATCACAAACACAATCCTTACTCCCTTTGAGGCACCAAGGCAAAACTTTTTAAGATAAAGACAATCCACGCAACAGAACAGAAACATCCGCTTTGGAACTACAACAGCCATCATTGACATCAGTAATGAAGGTCTCGACACCGGTTTTGGTCTCGGTCTTTTGCTGGCGGTCTCGGTCTTGGTCTCGTACTTTTAAAATTGGTCTCGAGACCAAACATTTTTTAATGTTTTCCTTATTTGATGTGTTCATGATAATTTAAGTGCTTTCTTCACCATAAACCATTGGTGGATATAGGGTGAGGCGAATGAGGCATTTGCTTCGGGTCCCCCTTTTTTGGGTGGTCCCCCGTCGATTTTAGATGCCCCCCCTTGAAAATAGCACATATAGCTTCATTTTGCTGCAGATGTTTTTTAGAGATCATTATGAAGTTGTGTGAGTGGGAAATACAAGATCGATTTGAGGTGAAGACCTTTTTTTTCTAGAGATCACCATGATTTTGGAAAAAAATAGCGATATCAAAAATGGAACCGAAGTGAAGACCTTTCTTTTTAGAGATTACCATGATTTTGGAAGAAAAATAGCGAAAGACGAGATCAAAGCCCTTTTTCTTTTTTTGAGAACATCAATTTTTGAAAATCCTTGCATCGGGTCCCTAAATTTGAATATTCACCACTGCCATAAACAATTCCCTTTGCAAAATGAAATTGAGAGCCTTTTATTGCCTTGTAAAATTTTTGAGTAAACATAGTCAATAAATGGTTTAGTTCAGTGGTTCTTAACCAAAGAGGCAAAAATATTCTGATCTCGATCTCAATAGATTCTCGTCTCGGTCTCGAACCTTAGGTCTCAAAATTTTTCCGGTCTCGATCTTGATCTTGGTCTCGAAAAAATTTTACAGTCTCGGTCTCGAATCATGTGGTCTCGACTACATAACTGATTGACATAGACAAAAAATCTTTTGAAACACATTTCACAAACGTTATTCTCATCCCAAAAACAAAATTAACAGAAACATAGACAGTTATGAACCTTTCCCCTTCCGAAATACTACTTACCACAACACAAGTGCAATTAGCCATTTTAAACAGTATGAAAAACAATTTAAATATACCTGATAGAAAAGCATCAGACAAATGAAGCACTTGGGGTCCTTGCCATGACATAACTCAGAAACGTGTACAACAATGTCTCACAACACTAGCACATTACCAAACTTTTTAAAGTATTACACAAACATTCTCTGTAAGAACCCAAACTAACCAAAACAAAGGATTTAAAGAAAAGATTTGCTAAATATGAATTACTTTAAAAAGCTTAAAAGTATTCAAACTAATATTAAAAGTGAGTGGTATTCACGTAGTAGTCCATTTTTATACATAACTAATTACCATAAACAATCCACATAGAAAATTGCTAGTTAAAAAAATTATATTTGAGTTTAATTTTTTTTGTTAAGTTTATTAGACATCTTATTTTGTATAATAAACGTTTAATATCTACGGTACTATAGAAAATATATATTACAAAAAATATATGAAAAATAAAAACAATTTTAACTACTTTAACTTTAACGTTTTCATTGTTTTAACAGATTGTTCCCAGAGTCAGTTTAGAAAAGGATGATGATGGCCAGCTGAAGCTTTTGTAATTATTTTTTATTATTCACAGCATGTCAAATACGTAAAAGATAGTACAATCTATTTCTATAATTTAATTTTTTATTTTGCATCATATGTATTCTAAATTATTGAAACGAAGTCATTCTTGTGCCAAAATGCAATTTGTAAATTTTCAGTATTGCATAAAAACTTTGAAAACTGATACGTAGTTGGAAATGTGATTACCATTAATATTAAAATTACTATTAAAAAAACGACACAACATTGTGCCAAAGTACATCATGACTGTACCAAAGTAAACACGATAGCTTATAAAAAGTTTACCTTAATTAGATCTTTAAACTTTGTTTTTTGGAATAATACATATTACAATAAGTTAGTATGATGTAAATAACTAATGATAAAACTTTAGATTAATTTCGATTTTGCCTAAACAATTTTTTTAACATTGTTAAATGTAATTACTTATAATTTGTAAAAAAAAAAAAACAGAACAGAACGGAACAGAAGAGAACAGAATTTATTGTTTTGCCTTTAAGATAAAAAATAATACAGCGAGAAACAAGGAGTTGACAAATTAAGGCATGGAAGTATCGAATAATCGTGAGGTTTTCTAGTCAATTAATTTAAATTTTTTTCTTTATAGCTTTTCACAGCAAATCATGTCGGCTATGGAAAAAAGTGATACTTTTCCATTAACAACCAAAACGTATTTAAAAAAGGAAAGAGATTTTTTGATAATATATGTGAGTATTTTATAATCTATTGTCGAGCATTTAGTTTATATAAAGCATTTATATTAACTTGCTCAATTAAATTAAATTATTGTTAGATTGTCAAACGTCACAAGAACTGCTTTGTACTGAAAATATATCTTGAAGATTCTCCGGGTTCTTCTTTTTCAGAAAGTTTCGATCGATACCGTTAAGTTCTTTTTATAACTCTTGAAAAGAAAAACACTAAAAGAAAAATTGACTTTAATTAAAGAATATTTCAACTTATAAGTAAAATTTTTGTTTTTTGTTTCTGATCTTGCAGTGTAAAAAACATTTAAGATATATAACTTGCACATGCTTTACAATCCCAGCAAAACAAGTAACAGTTGTAGTTTAATCTCTTAAAAAAATGCTTACTATCAAAGACAAATAAAAATTGTTCAAAAAAGATAGTTGATGTAAAAGGGTAAGAAAGAATCCCTTCTAACTAAACTACGGTTAAAAAATAACATCAAATCATATATGTTTACAATATTCACACAACAAAAAAATAAACATAATCCAATTAATTTGTTTACCATTGTTCTAAACAACTCAATAGCCCTATATCACATTGATACTTAACAGATCAAACTCCATCTTGCCAAGTTTTAAAGATCGAGATGCAGTATGCAAATATTAACTAAGCAAAACAATGACTGAAATAGTTTTAGGAAAAAAATACATTTTAAAATTGTGAAAAAACAAAGCGAAAATAGAAATTTTTCAATTGAATGTAAAATTACACCTTAGCGCATTTTTTTTATCGGCGCATTTTCCCATGGGATGGGATGGGATGGGATGGGATGGGATGGGACAGCACACATTTGTATTTCCCATGGGAGAGTAGCCATGTCATAGCAACTTGATTACGTCAGAGTTTTATACTTTTTTACCTTTTAAATGTTTTTTACTCTCCTTTTTTCTTCATATACTTGTATCTATAATCTAATTTGTGGTGGGACACCGGAAAATAAATACAAATAGTCTTTTTTTATATAAGATTACGTTTTGTGCGTAACATTATATCTTTATCTGTTGCTGGCAATTTATGAAAAAGCGAAGCGGTTTTTACTTTACGTAATCTATGTATTTCAATATCTCTGTTTTAATGTAACAGTTTCAATCTGCTGCAGATGTTTGTTCAGAGTGTAAAGAACGATTCTGAGTGAAGACCTTTTTTTTTTTCAGAGAAAACCTTAATTTTGGGAGAAAATAGAGAAATTAGAGAAAAAATCGAAGTGAAGACCTTTTTTTTTTTTTTTTTAGAGAACACCCTAATTTTTGGAAAAAATATAAAAGAGAATGTCATCACTGCATATCGTCCTATTTAGTAGACAATAAACCTAAATTTTTATAAATTTAATTATTTTTATTGAACTGTATTCCGATGGGAATCCCATGGGATGGGATGGGATGGGATAGGCATAATTTGCTGTGGGATGGGATGGGATGGGACAGAAAAATATGTCCCATGGACAAGCCTGAAAATATCTATTGATTTTGTATGTTTAGTCAATCGGTGATTGAAAAAGCATTACTATTTTTTCGATAAGATTTTGATTAAACAAATTTACAAATGTTAGGAAGCAATATGCGGAGTTATATGCTGCCTACGGACCATGGGTTGAATCAATCTGAAGTAAATTACGTGCAAAATATTGTATACCGTATTGGCGATGCAAGTTCTATAGCTGAATATAACAGTGGGACATATGCAACACCAGATAACTAAAACCTGTATATGTATAACTATATTACACAAATGGTTATTTTTTTTTATTAATTGGTTCTATAAGGAATTAAATGCAAATAATCAGCAGTCGTTCTCTGACTTTTCTAAAAAACCACTCCCTTTGGCTTCTTTGAGATTATGGCAATCTTTCAGTAATTCTTAAAACAAAAAATCTTGAAAGTGTTCGACAAAACTTATACAAAAAATGTTGGTAAATTGTCACCAAAATCAAAAATTGTTCAAACCAATCTCACTGGTAAACCAGTAAATTTGTAGCAAAAAGACAAAAAGGGTCTTTTTAAAAAGTCATCGTTAGCAATTTTTTTCGGTGAAACTATCTTCTCACAGCACCAAGATAGAATAAAAGAGAAAGCCAGAAAAAAAATAATCTCTTCAAAAAGCAATAGTAACCACTGAAAAGATCCGGATTAGTTTCACCGACAAAAAATCGCTCATGGTCACTTCTTAAAAAGACTCGAAAAGAAAAGAAACTTAAAACTACAAGCTTTTACGTGGACCCCTAAAAAGTACAGCGCCATAAAGGTCCGCAAATCGTTGTTTGAGAAGCATTTGCGTTGAGAGATGAGGTCGTTTTGTTCGTCTGCTGTGAAAAAGTGAAACAATTTGAAAATCTTTCTGATTGTTTTTTGGGCACTGTCTTGTTACAAATTTTGATTCGATCTTGATTTTTACTGTATTATAATGGTATAACCCAGCCATCGGAGGCACTTTTCTGTGTCTCTTGATGCCGGTCCCAAGCCCGGATAAATGGGGAGGGTTGCGGCAGGAAGGGCATCCGGCGTAAAAAATTTTTTTTCCAAAACAGACAAATGCTTAATCATCATCAATCCATACCGGATCGGTCGAGGCCCGGGTTACCAACGACCACCTCAGGTGTCGCACAGCAGGGCACCTGTGGAAATTATGCTACTGCTAAACATTGTAAAAATAAGAGCAAAAAAAGAGGAGGAAAGCGAGTGAAGAAGCAGAGAAGCATGGAAAGGAAGATGCTCACTCATAAGGGTGGGTACTTTAAATATTGGAACGATGACTGGAAGGGGAAGAGTGCTGGCAGATATGATGGAGCAAAGAAATGTAGAAATATTGTGTCTACAGGAAACAAGGTGGAAAGGGAGTAAAACAAGGAACATTGGAGGTGGATGTAAAATATTCTACAACGGAGCTGATGGAAGAAAAAATGTGATAGGGATAGTGCTGAGGGAGGAGCTGGCTGAAAGTGTCCTGGAAGTGAAGAGGGTGTGAGACAGACTAATGGCCATGAAGCTGGAGGTAAAAGGGTCCATCCTAAATATAGTAAGTGCATATGCTTCACGGGTTAACAACAGCATGGAGGAGAAAAATGATTTTTGGGAAGACCTGGATGGATTGATAGAAAGTATATCAAAAGAAGAGAGGATAGTTCTTGGTGCAGATCTTAATGGACATATGGGCGAAGGAAACATAGGGGATGAGGAAATAATGGGGAGCTACGGTGCTGGAACAAGAAATAAGGAAGGATCAATGGTTGTGGATTTTGGAAAAAGGATGGATTTGGCAATTGTCAATACTTATTTCAAGAAGAAAGATGGACACAGAGTGACATATAAGAGTGGAGAAAAAAGTACCCAAGTAGATTATGTGATGTGCAGAAGGAGAAACTTGAAGAAAATGTGTGATTGTAAGGTAATATTGAATAAGTGTGTTGCAAAGCAGCACCGTATGGTGGTATGCAAAATGGCTCTTATGGTGAAAAAGAAAAAGGCAGAGAAAGTAAAGCCAAAGATAAGATGGTGGAAACTAAGAGAGACAAGCTGTCAAGAAGCGTTTAGACAAGAGGTGACCAGGATTTTGGGAGGCAAGGATGGGTTACCTGATGAGTGGGACAAAACGGCAGAAATGCTAAGAAAAACAGCTCAAACTGTACTGAGAGTGACATTCGGAAAACAAAAAGGAGACAGGGAGACTTGGTGGTGGAATAAGGAAGTTCAAAAGAGCATAAAAGAAAAGAAAGAGGCAAAGAAAGCAAGGGACAAAATAAGAAATGAAAATACTAAAAAGATATACAAAGAAAAGAAGAGTAAGGCAAAGAAGGCAGTTGCAATGGCAAAGGGACGTGCATATGACAATTTGTATGCTAGATTGAAAACAAAAGAAGGTGAAAAAGAGTTGTACAAATTGGCTAGGCAGAGAAACAGAGCAGGGAAAAGTGTACAGCACGTGAGGGTTATAAAGGATGAATATGGTAATGTGATGGTAAATTCGGAAGCAGTGTTAAAGAGATGGAAGGAGTACTTTGAGAAACTGATGAATGAGGAAAATAACAGAGACCCTAGGACAGAGGAAACAGAAGTGGTTAACGAAGAGATAAATTGTGTCAGTAGAGAAGAAGTAAAGAATGCATTAAGAAGGATGAAAAAAGGTAAAGCAGTTGGACCAGATGAGTTGCCAGTAGAAGTTTGGAAGTGCATGGGAGAGATGGGGATAATGTTTTTGACCAGACTGTTCAACAGACTGTTAATGGGTGAACGGATGCCAGAAGAATGGAGAAGGAGTGTGCTTATCCCAATCTATAAAAACAAAGGGGACACACAGTGTTGTGGAAACTACAGAGGAATAAAGCTAATGAGCCACACAATGAAAGTATGGGAAAGAATTATTGAAGCCAGGTTAAGAGATAGAGTGGAGATCAGCAAACAGCAATATGGATTTATGCCAGGAAAGGGAACCACCGATGCCATGTTTGCTCTAAGAATGTTGATGGAAAAGTACAGGAAAGGTCAAAGAGAGCTACATTGTGTATTTGTGGACCTAGAGAAGGCTTACGACAGGGTTCCACGGGAAGAGCTGTGGTACTGTATGAGAAAGTCCGGAATAGTGGAAAAGTATGTACAACTAGTACAGGATATGTATGAGGGAAGCGAAACAGTGGTGAGGTGTGCAGTAGGAACTACAGAAAGTTTCAAGGTTAAAGTTGGACTGCACCAGGGATCAGCATTAAGTCCATTCCTTTTTGCAGTGATAATGGACAGGCTAAGGGATGAAGTAAGGAGAGAACCACCATGGATGATGCTGTTTTCTGATGATATTGTGATTTGTGAAGAGACCAGGGAAGAAGTGGAGCGGAGATTAGAATCCTGGAAGTATGCATTGGAAAGAAGAGGGATGAAAGTAAGTAGGTCAAAGACCAAATATCTTGGCATAATTGGAGGAAATGATGACGAAACAGTAAAGATGAAAAATGCAAAAGTGCCAAGAGTAAGGGAATTTAAGTATTTGGGATCAACGGTGCAAGAAAGTGGTGGTTGTGAGAGCGAGGTAAAGAAGAGAGTACAGGCAGGATGGAATGGATGGAGAAGAGTATCGGGAGTAATCTGCGACAGGAGGTTACCAGCTAGAGTAAAAAGAAAAGTGTACAGTTCAATGGTAAGACCAGCAATGGTGTATGGACTTGAGACAGTGGCAGTCACAAAAAAACAAGTAGAAACAAGTAGAAGTCGCAGAGATGAAAATGTTGAGGTTTGCTATGGGAGTGATGAGAAAAGACAAGATTAGAAACGAGCACATCAGGAGTACCGTTAAGGTTGAACAGTTAGGAATGAAGATGAGGGAGGGCAGGCTGAGGTGGTATGCACATGTCATGAGGAGAGACCAAGAGTATGTAGAAAGAAAAATGATGGAAATGGAGTTACCGGGAAAGAGGAGAAGAGGGAGACCAAAGAGAAGATTTTTAGATGCAGTAAAGGAAGATATGGGGGAAGTTGGTGTGAAGGAGACGGATTTTGAAGACAGAAAGATTTGGAGAATGATGATACCCTGTGGCCACCCCTGACTAAAGGAAAAAACCGAAAGAAGAAGAAGAAGATAATGGTAGTTTCAAATGTTTTAAAAAATTTTTTTTTTTTGAATTATTAAAAAATTTATTGTTAATGTATAATGTACCCTATAGCTGGTCGTGATAAAAACTACGGTTTTATGAGAGGTGTTTTTGCTTTTTTTTTATCTTCACCAAAAAAAAAAAAAAAAAAAAAATCAAGATGTTACCAATCCGAGAACATAACAAGAATGGCTTGCTGTTGTCTACCATTACACAAACGCAAAATTACCCGAGGCACGGCTACAAACAAAATAAACACAGATTAGTACATCACGGTACAATAGTCAAAAACTCTGATGGTTTGATTCCTATCCTAACAAAAGGCAAAAGTATTTATTAACATAGGCTTTGTGGTAAATAAAATGTCTTTAGTGAGTTTTATGTGATATTTATCTCTGGGAAAAGAGAATATAAACTGCCTGAAGTTGTATTAAAAAAAAACATTATGCTTAAATTATTCGTTTAGATTTTTAGATGATTAAGATGACTTTTTTTTTCATTTCCCTATTACTTGCTTTGAAAACTTTAAACGTTTTTATAACTTTTTGATATTTTGAATAAACAGTTAAAATGAAATAAGTTACTACATTCAATGATGTTTTAAAAGAAGTTTCATTTGCAGAAAAGAAAGAAACAATTTCTCATTTGTCATCTTTGGTCGCCATTTCTTCATCAAACCAAGATTCATTACCCACCAAGCGTTTCACTCTTTATTTACCTGAAACTTCACAAGCATCTCCTGATAAAAAAAGCATTTCAAGTTTAATCACACAACCAATCAGCAGTTCAATTGGATCGCTTTTTTTCACTGCCTCTGAACGCACTCCATTTGCAAGCCCCATTCCAACCCTGCCATCACTTGATTTTTTTGAATACTGTGCTTTTGAAAAAGGTAAAAATTGTATACAGTGTTTGGCAAACCTCATCCTACAAAATATGTGTTGCTGCAGAATGAAACAAACCCAATTTTTATAATTAGTTTTAATTTAATTGAATTCTAATATTAAAATTCATTTAGTTATTTGAAAATAGTTAAACATTTAATTCATCTTCACAAAAATATCCATTAGCTGAAAATAATAAGGTAATTCATAAAAAATTTGTCATGCTAAAAATTAGATATAAGCTATAGAACAGTATTTTCTAACCAAACCAATGGGACACTAGCATGCAGCATGCCTAAGATACCATCATATAAAAAGGGAATTCTACTTTATTTTAGCCAGAAATTGCTTAAAGAAAAGCTCTTAATGTCGATTTGTATTGTCAGGTACCTACCATCATCCTTTGAACGAAAGACGTCTAAATGGTTATAAACATGTCCTTTGCAGAAAATACAAAGTATAGTCGATTCTTGGAAATTTTTTTGCAGTTTGCAACCAACATATACATCAATTGTCTTGATGAATGTTACAAAAATACAAAAACTTATTTCGCTTTTTCCGCAAAGTAATTTTAAATTGTTCATTCATGACTATTGCTAGCAATTACATGTACTCGTATTTTACTAGGGGCGGTGTAAATTGTCACAAAGAATATTTAAAATAAAATATCAACGTAACTACCGACGACAAAAATGTATGAAACTTGACTTTTCATAACATTTGTTAATGCATCATTGAATTTTTAAAAGTAACGTTGAATTTTTAGTTTTTGTACAGCACAACGTTTGTGACAGTGACAGATATCTTAATATATTTTTGATTATTTTTAAAACGTAGTCTTGATATTTAAACAGTAGCTTGTTTTTTATCTATTAAAGAATTGTTGAGACTTACTATTGAAAGTGGTCAAAATAAACTAATTGGCGATGAACATTCTCGGTGGTATGTTAACTCCTATGACAAAAACTATTTTACTCACTGGTAAAGTATATTTTAAATAGCAGTACCGTAATACCGTTCAATAAAGCTTAAAGAACATATATCATAAAAAAATTAACAACTAACCACATTTACTGACGAGAGCGATAAAAATAAATTCTTATAAATTAAGAAGCCAAATCTTTGTATTAGTAAATGCTTTGCTGCGTTGCAGATTTTCCGAAAGACCATGAAAGAAACATACCGATTTCAGTTAGTAATTAATTGAATTAAAAGTTACAATAAATGTGAATTTTTCGATCATTTTTTTTAATAGTGTTTCATAAAAGTAAATCATAAAAATTTATTTTTTACGTTAGTGATGTGTATGTAGAAATCTATTTTCAAATTAAAAAAGCCAATCGAACTTGAAAAACGGCGAAATTTTTCTCATACTTATTGAATTTACAGCTTGGACAAATCTCGAAGCGCTTACTGAGAATTTGTGTCTGCAATTGCCTACAAAAGGTAACATTTTAATCTTTTGGTATCTCTATGAAATATCTGTGAGCTCTTCAAAATTTACGTTGAGTTATTAAAAATATTTTTGATATTTAAAGATGCCGTAGGATAAAAATATTTGAGCTACGTTCTGGATATCTACAGTTCTATCTCAAATCTTAACACCTATTGGTATTAAAAATTTTTTGTTTGACGATTTTATGCTTTTTCTGTATTCTTTTTAGTTAATGCTTTTTCATTGAAAAATTTAGATATAATTGGTATATACTTTTATTTAGCTCAACTTTCAGGCCAATGTCGTGTAATTTTATAGGATAACGATTAAGTAGGATTTTCTTCGTTTTTCTTTTAAAAAAATTATGCTGTCCGATTCAAGATTTGTTTGTTTCGACTTCTTTAATAGATTCTTCATTCAATTTGCCCATTTTTGTCATCATCTTGTGGCATCGTGAAAAAATTGTCGCGCGTCACATTTCCGAGGTGACTTGCGGTCCCAGTGGAGTGTCTCGGTGTTAACCCTATTCTCCTCAACTTTTTTCAAGCTATTGACTCCTCAACGGCCGAACTTTAGAAGCCCACCAAATTAACGATTTATAACTCCAAAATTACTTCAGCTATCTTTATGAAATTTAAGCAGAGTAAAGATCATTTATTTTACGTTTGTTAGAGCAAAACGTTTTTGAAAATTCATTTGATAAAGTATGTAAAATTCCAATTTAACAAGGTCACTTCAAGTTTTACGTTTAGACACTCATTTAACTAGCGTGAAATGCAATTGTAACAGATTCGATGATGTAGCAGTCGTAAACTTAAATAAAAATTGGACATAAAGAGTGATGTCAACGCGCACGACAATTACAAACAATGAAGAAGCTAAGGAAGCTTGTTTCATTGTTTGAATGGTTGAATTATGAAAAATATTTTAGACCAGTTTTATTTACTTGCTTACGTGTTTTATCCACATGTTTTTGTCCTTACAATAGTTAATGCTACTTTTTTCAAAAAAAGGATAAAAAAACAAAAATATATTTTTTTTCACATAAAAGAATTTGAAATTGGCTATGTTTTGATGTTTAGCAGTGTTAAAATATCGACTTATAGATATTATAAAACCAACAAAACTTTATCTTTTATATATATCATCGTTACATGCACATTGTATTTCACCGCCACAAAAAGAGCTTTTTAATTATTAAAATGAAACTACGCCATTGCACTACTTTTTAAAAAAATACTTGAGAAAAACAATATTACTTTATATAATTGTTACTGTTAATCGTGGAACATATCTCGGCATTGATCAAAGCATAAAGCGCAAATTTGTAAGCAGTGCCGCAACATGTGGAAAAGCCACATGTTTGACACAGATTTTGTGATTTGTTTATGTTTTGTTTTTGCATTTTCTGGCCTGGTCCAATTTCATTATTATTGTAGAGACATCAATGTTTCTTAAACTTAGAGTTTGAAGCATAATTTCGAGGTGTAAATGTCACAACACTAGTGTTACTTGCACAAAAATGACTTTTGCCCAAGATCAATTTAATTTTTCGTTAAACATCAAACTGTAAGCCATTTAAAGGTCTTCTTTCAACGTGCGGTTGAATTAGGACCAGCGAGAGGTTGAAAGTGTGGTTTTGATGGGAACGGATCAAGATCGTATATGTTTGTTTCTTTTCACATTATATTGTTCTACAGGGTGGTCCTTATAAAATCGGGAAATTTAATGGAAATTTTTTAAATTAAAATGACCTTGGAAACCAATTATACGTAGAGTGATTTTGCATTATGAGTCTAGTGCGTGATAGATGGCCTCTGATTGGTTGATACAGCGGTACAATAAGAATACAGAACAACAGTGACTATTATTTCATCATTATTTTATTCAGTCATTCTTTATGCTAACATTATAGTAAAATGGCGGAAAGGAAACAATTATCTGACTTTCAAAGGCAAGTGATTATTCTTTTTAAGAGGGATCATGCAACATGGGGACTGTCTAGTTGTGCAAATGTCTTGCCCACTTTTTTTGAACAAATCACAAAACATCAATTTGACAATCTTGTTTCACTTTTGAAAAGGGATGGATTTCCATTAGCTGGTACTCGCCAAAAAGAAACAGGTGCCCACATACGAATTTCGACTGAAAAACGTCAAAATGTGAAGGATTTAGCCGTGTCACCAGTTAAAATTAGAGGTATTGAGAAGAAACATATGAGCCAACTACAAATCGCCAGTGAGGTAGACATATCAAAAACATCAGTGCATCAAATTCTCAAGGACTATAAACTGAAATGCTACAGAAAGGATAAAATGTAACTTTCTAGCTTCTCAACACCAAATAATGCGTATGAATAAGTCCATTGCACTGGTTGATTGTTTTGAAGAGGCTGATGCCTAGAAGAAAATATGGTTCTCTGACGAGGTTAATTTTTTACTGCGACCTTCATTAAATACTCAAAATGATCGACTTTATAAAGAGGTGACGTTGAAAACGAATATACCCAATTCAGAACTGAAAAACATCTTGGTCGATGCCTGGAATCACATTACACCAGCCACACTTTCAAATTTTACACATGCTTGGATGAAAATGTTAAGACGTGGTCATGCAGCGCAAGGAAGCCATTTTGAGCATCTGTGAATAGGTAAGATAAGTTATCTCATTGTTTCAATATATACATTCAATAAATACATTTTTACTTAAATTTTCCGATTTTATAAGAACCACCTTGTATTAAAAAAAACATTTTACGGCACTTTTTCTACTAAAAAGTCTTTATTAGCAATTCTAAATTCCAATTTGTAAAAACTAGAGTGCCCAATAAAAAATTTCTTGAACAGTAATATTCTTACACTTGTGAAGATTCAAGAGTCACATTTGTTTATTTGTCACAAAACATTTATAAATATTCGCCTAGCATATAATTGAAATTAAATTTAGGACAACGTAACTGGGATATAACCATATGGTGTCTAAGTCAAGCATTTATTGTGTTATTTAAAATAACAAAAAAATTAAAATAGAATAACCGTTTGAAAAACAAGCAGCGATAAGGCAAAAAAGTAATTAACGAGTGAAACCTAAAAGCAAAACTAGAAAATAAGCAAATTTGGGTAACAAAAGCAGATATATTTTTTTATCTTGTAATATGAAAAGTGGGTCGTATGAAATACGGGATAAAATAACACATTTTGGCTCCAATATGTTTAATTGAAAAGTGCGTTTTTTGTTTTACACTGTGGAAGATTAGATTGATCACTTTTAGAAGAATATTGATCACCATTAAGGCCTCTCCAAGATAACTTTGAGAAGAAGATGATAAGCTGTAAAGGCTCTTTTTTAAAATTACGTAAAACAGGGCAATTCTATGCCGAAATTGTTGTAGCATGAAAAGTACCCAGTTTAAGTAAAACACATAAATAGAATTGGGTCCCGTACTTAATTTTTTTACTTCAAATCGCTATTGTATTGCCTGAATGAAATGCTTTTAGCAATGTAACAAGCCGCAAGCGTTTATTTTTTCATCCTAAACTGTCCGACCTCGTGCTTTTTGTAATGCCCAATGCATGCAACACTTCGATGCAACGTTATCTCTGGTTTGTGCAATGGCGCCGCATTTGCAATGAGAGAAAGGAACGAAACCACATTTGTCTATCCACAAATGAAAACGCGCAACTACACTCTGCAGGCGGAATAGGCTAACTGGTCCCAACCGACTAGGTGCAACCCGACTAGACGCAGCAGACTGATTAGTTAGGCGGCGCCAGTCAGCTGCGGCCAGTTGTCCTTAACCTGTCTGAAGGCGTTTAAGTATGACTCGAACTGTTCTTGACACGCTATTTCGAACGAATAAGGCAAGGCGCTGGCAATGAAAGCACGAAGCCGGATGTACTCTCACAGTACTCTGTGTTCGATCTATAATTCATATAATGAGCAGAACGGATTTTTAATTCTGCAAAATTGTTCACGCTTTTGCGCAGCAGGCACAAACAAGCGTTTAGAGCTCGGTGTTTATCGGCAGGCATTTGATAACCGATAAATAAACCATAATCAGGATCTAAAGCAGTGCTCTGTAACTCGTGTGCTGCGAAAAAACGACAAACATACTCTTTGAAATCGAGAAAAAGTTATGTTTATCTGAAATAGCAACCAAAAAACTTAAAAATTTTATTATACAGTACATCTCATTGTGTAATGTCAAAACCTTTTTTTTGGTCTTTACTAAATTTCGGACGCCTTTCTTCATATGAAGCTTTATTTTGTGAACATAAAAACTCTGTACAAATAAATTGATAATTTTTTTTGATCAATTTTCAATCAGGCTCGATTGTGCACGATATGCGCAAATTGGTGGCTTCAGATGAAAAAAAACTCATCATTTTATTTTTAGAGTTTATATTGAAATTAAGTTTTTTAAGACCGTCAAATGAAACTTCAGGTAACGAAAAGAATTCAAAGATTAGCTCTTTACCTGGTCTACTGTTCTACTAAATTTTGAAATTATTCAAAGTGTGCCTTTGGCTCGAAAAAGTACCGCAGCACAGGTCTAGAGCAGGGTTTCCCAAATTGTGTGCCGTAAAAAGGATAAAAGTGTGCCGCAAAATTTTTGTGTTTCAACAGAAAGCCATAGAGTCCTAGTTTACTGATGACTTATGTGTTTTATGTAATTTTAGTATTGCTAAAAATTTTAAATATAGGCTGCTTCCGTAAAAATGTATAAGAAAAGAGGTCATTTGCATAAAGTTGTTTGTTTTTTGGGTTATTCAAAGTTAGGGGCTCGAGGAAAGGATTTCCAATAATTGGTTTTCTTTAAAAAAAAAAGACTTTGACCCTCGTATTTCCCTTATTTTTCGTAAAATCATGGTGATCTCTAAAAAAAGGTCTTCAGTTCGATTTGATCTCTAATTTTGCTATTTTTCTCCGAAATCATAGTGATCTCTAAAAAAACATATAGAGCAAAATGAAACCATGTGCTGCATTTTCAAGGGAGGAGGCCCGAGGTAACTGCCTTATTCGCCTCACCCAATATTCCCTACTACCAGTATCAAAACAATTTTGTAAGCACACCCTTTCATTAGGTGTTTCTGGTATCATATATTAAATATAATTTCTGTATGTAAACTTGAAAAGTGTATTAAGTAGGCTTTCGCCTTTATGAAGTAAGTGTGCCGCAGGCAAACTCAGAATTTATTAGTGTGCCGTAATGAAAAAAAAATTGAAAGCACTGGTCAAGAGTACCAATTTTAGCTGAAACAACTGTCGCTGCTAGCTGTCAAAATTCAGATAGCTGGATGTTTAAAAAAACTGGTAAGTGGTCCATTGGAGAAGGACAGAGGTATCCAGTACTACGCCAAAGCGCCATTCAAAACACTAAATATAAACCAAGTATTACGAGAACAATCGAGACTTCAATACTCGGCTGTTAAAAAGACTAAAAATATCTGATATCTCTGTATCTTATTATCTTATAAAATATCTGCATCTGATGGTTTGAAACCAACACCCTCCCTAACACTGCTGTTAGCAGCGGGACACGCAAAGAAAATTTTTTGTGCAATGCCAAAACGCTGGTGACAAAACTTGAGTGATTTGTCCAATTTTACTTCAATATAAATTGGAACCAAACACAATGGTGAATGTTGATCATTGTAAACTTTTAGTTTACATTTTTTCTTAATCTGGATATTGTGGAAAGCAGATAAAATGTCTAGCTGTCAAAAAAGTTGTGATTGATTTTGTAGGAACACTGTTTCTCTGACACCGAGACTATTTTGCTTACTGTCGCTATTAGAGTGAAACTTTTGTTGCGAACTAGTTTTATAATCATTCGAATCATGTAATTATCCAGTAGAAACCTCAGCAACTTTCAGTTAAAGTCAAGTTTGTATGAAATAACAGTGTCATATGCAGCTGTCAGATTGACAAATAGCACTGGCCTTCTTCTTAGTCTTGAAAAAATTATGGATGATTTGTATTAATTGAACGACTTGATCCACGGTTGACCTTTTGCATCAAAATCATTGGTTGGCTCGTTGCAGACGTAGATAAGCGTCTCAAATTTTTCCAGGTAACGTAAAGTTGACAAATTTGTCAATAACATTTTGGGTCTTCTGCAGCTTTCTTTGTCTTTCGAATCGCCACTATAAGCGCTCTTCCATAGATTTTCAAACTTGGAGTTGATGCAATCAGAAAGAGAGAAAGTTATGCAATCAAGAATTCAAAGCAGCTCTAACATGGATTATAAGCTCTATGAACATAAAATTAGGGTCCGGGCTTTATCTGGTTTTACGTGGAAAAACCCTTGTAAACACCAGGTCATCGGTAATATCTAAGTTAATTTTATTTAAAGGTTTCTTTTTAGTGAGTCATTTTAAAAACTATAAAGACGTCGGAATATAATAGGATAATCATATTAGACCAGGAGTCATACCCAATTTTTCTAAAATGGCATTTTCAGTTCAAACATAAAATTTATTGCGAAAGGCAAATGAAGACCATAAATAGTCTTTACGTTTACATAAAAATTTCTTTTTTCAATTTCCAGAGTGTAGCTTTTTTTTGTCTTTATTTAACTTTCAAAATAAATTTATCAAACAGTTTACAATAGTAAGGACCGTTTTTTTAAACTTTGGCAAGAAAAAATTTTTGGAGGAAAGAAGTCATCTGTGTAAATCTCAGACTTTAGAACTGTCATGAGTTTATACAAGTTGCAGACCGTTGTTTTGTTAAAATTCAATTGTATCAAACGTTGTTTTATTCTATGTTTTCTGTTTGCTAAACCCACATCTAAAAGCCATAAATACTTTTACAAAACTTTTTCAACAAGTAAACTTATAACCGAAAAATACGTTTAATTATTCATTGTAAGAAAATTTTCAACATAAAAACGGCCTGTTACTTCAAATGTAAAGTGAAATGCAATTATAAACAGTCGGTGTTGTTTAATTGTCTGAAGGCGTCAGCATAAGAGCTAAAATGTGAACTTGTTAGTTTATTTATTTTTTCCCACAAATGAATAGTTTTGAGAAAGTTTTATAAAAATGCTTGATGTAGAGATTGAATTTTATCCGCTTGATTGATATTCAAGCAGTCCAACAGCAATTGTTTTACACAACAGAATGTATATGTGTGAAGTGTTTCCAAGCAATCGTTAAACGCTCAAAAAAAGAAAATGCAATTTATATGAAATAAGTTCTGCACCGCCTAAAGTATATCCACCTCGGCAAACGACATAATTCGCTTCGTCCCGCAAAAACCAATTATTGGTAAAATTCATGTCACTTAATAAAAGCGTGAAATTGAAATTCCACGCTCTGCTTGCGAAAACAAACAAAAATTCACAAATTTGTTAAAAAACGTCTATTTTACCCGTTAACCCTTGCTTGAGATTCAGCAATTCAAATTAGGATAGTCAAGAAATTCCAGAATTTTGTCTAAAAAGATGAAGTGATTACAAACGTTTTTGCAAAGGCAGGGCTTCAGAAGCCCTGGCCAGTAGGGTCTCGCAACGCTCAAACTCGCCTTATAGCCTTTGTAATTATGTGCCTGCATTTCACTCCAAACGGACCACGTAACCCATACTTTCAGCCGTTCAACCAGCTAAGCTTCGCCAAGTAGGAGCGACACTTTTCTTCGCTAATCATAAAATTCTTTACTTCTATTGCATATTGCATGGTCTTGCTCGCCAAGAATGAAAAAGAAGCTAGGGAAAAGTAATAAATAACCACGTCGAGCTGGGCATCCGCACTGCCCAGTGGGCGAATCATAGTTCTTTCAGGACGAGTTTATTTAATTAAATCACTTTTACGTTAGTATATATCAAAAAGATTGATTTGTTCAGTTTTTAATTTTGCAACTTCGTCTCTATACCTTTTTTTTCATTTTATTGCATTTGCTTATCAGAACTTACAGCTTGGCTAACATCTTTTTTTTGTATACTCACTATCTGACAATCACCTTTCTCCCACAAGGTAATAACATCCTCAAAGCAGGAAAGCTTTTTTACAAGTTGTAATTTGTTTCAGCAAATTTTTTTAAGTAAGCCTTCACGTGTACTGAATAGTCAAAAGAAGTCAACTCTTCCGCACATTTTAATACTAATTTCAACGCTTTACGCTAAGTGATTTGAGTGATCTCACAAAACACGCTAAAAGCATCAAAAGTCAAGTTTGGCAGTTGCGTACCATATTTTTATAAAGCCATACGAAACTCGATGCTGGCTTAATGACATCACTGCCAGCATCTGATCCAGGCAGTGCAGCAGTCAAGGGTAGTAAAAGAATAAACCCTCGGCCCCAGTTCTGTTTGTATATGACCTGGACTGGATACCCTTCAAAGGACGACGAAGATAAAGCCACGAAAAAACACACAAAAAAATATAAATATTAAAAAGATCAAAAAAAGGAAAAAGGAGAACAATCCCAGATAGTAAAACATGCAAAAGACAATTAGAAGAATGCAAGAATAATACTGTAGAAAGCATGGCTGCAACACCTTAATCAGATAAATTATAAAAAAAGAAAAAAAAAAAAAAAAAAAAGCAGAATTTATACAATAACACAAAAAAATGGTCAAACAGATTAAAAGGTTGTATAACCAGTTCATAACTAGTCTGTGAAATGATGATTGCTGCACAACGAGTCAAGATAGGAATTTAGCACAACTGAGCAAGTTGAGTAAAAAAAAGACAACCATAAAAAGAAATTTCACCAGGTCCGAAAAGCTTTTCTAAATGCATCTGGTAACTGTGCAAATAGTACATCTAAAAATTAAAAAGATTATAAATCAAATAACAAGCAAACAATTCACGATACAGTGGATAATATTAAAGACTATTGTGCCATTCGAAGTTGATGAAGTTGAAAAAAAAATGTATGTATCTCTACATAAAATAACAATTAGGAATAATCTGTTTTAAAAAAAATAGTAATAATAATAATAATAATAACAACACGTTTATTAAATGAAGTCATAGATAAAAAGTAAAATTAGGACCACAAAAATAACAAAATACCAAAATAAACAAATTAAACAAAGTTATTAGTATTAGTATCTGCTTTAAAATTTAAATTACTAATTTAAAAACAAAAAATTAATCGCTTATTTTAAATAGTAGACACTAAATAGAATGGATGAAATTATAGACAAAATATTGTGAAGATAAGGTTTTTTGTTTAGCAAATGTTGCAAAGTTGTAGCAATTTAGAACACGAATGATTAAAAAAATGTTGTGAAAATAAGGGTTTTTCTTAAGCAAACGCTGCAGATTTTTGAGAAATCTAGCGAATTAATTTAGAATAAAGCTGATAAGCAAAGAGTTAATGTGTACATTCCGATGTTGCTTTTGATTAATTTCTCGAATATAGTGTTTCTCAGGTGACAGACAAGTTGTTAATTATTTGTTTTGGCGGTATTTCTCGGTTTATTAAGAAGTTTTGTAACCAAACTTCTTTATGAATAAAAAGATAATGTGGAACTCCTAAAGAACCTACCTCCCAAAGTATCTATTCAAAAATCTTATTCCTAAAAATTTTTTTCTGAAGAATCTTCCCCTACCCTTAAATCATTCTAATCAATCTTCCTCTCCAGTAAAATATTTTCCAATAACTCTAACTCCAACCCTAAAATGTAACCTGTGATTACTTTTACAAATAACCTCTGATTAGGTTTTGGGTCAACTAAATGGGTCACTAAATAAGCTTTTCCCCAACAATGTTCTCTTGATGATTTTTCCAAAAATGCTCTTCGAAAAAATCTTTCTCTTTAAGATACCTTGACGGTAGATTCTTCAAGCAATCGAAATAATTTTTTTTCAGAAAAGTTATTTATGTCTTATGAAAATACACGCTATCGAATTTTTGAAATGGATAAGTTGATGCGCTACTTCGTTCAAGTGCTAAACTCCACCTTAACATTGATTATTTTATATCTTCAAAAATCTAGCACTTTCATTGTCACAAAGTTGTTTTTTAAAAAGCAAATTGTCAAGTAAATTTTAAGAGTTAATCTTGGGAATTGAACACAGGAAATCCAATAGTAACTTTTTGGTAATTTTGCTTTTTTCCCCAAGTCAAAAAGTGATTAGCTGTGTTTTAACGATCAAAAGGCAACAATAAGTTGAAGTTGATTAAAAGATTACAATCAGTTTGAAACTATTTTGATTATTGTCCGTAAGTTCATATGTCTTTAGTTTTACTAGTTTTTTAGTTTTTGTTTAGCAGAAACTTTGTGGTTAGCATGTGTGAATAACTGTGGTATATTACCTACTACTGGTATTTTTAAACTAAATCATTTTTTGATTCCTAATTTCATTTAGGTCTACCGTGTATTTCGTTAAATTTCTTTATTTTTATGTTGGTTGCAGGACTTTTTGTTGGGACCTTAATTTTTTAAAACTAAGGTAAATGCAATAGAATTGATTATAGCTAATTTCAAGAAAAAAACTTCTAGTATTGAGCACCGCAAAAACGAAAAAACAATATTGGTTTTTAATTAACGCTTTCTCTGTAAATTAACTGAGAAAAAAAACATCGTATTTGGAAAATCAAATAAGCTTTTTACTCTTTTGATATTGTTCTAACTAGTAGTTTCTGCACTTTAGAATAGGCTTATTACCGTTATGAAGCCTTTGCTGTTATTTCTTTTTATGCACAAAGAGTTGATTTTAAGTTTCTATTTTTGTGTTTGGGTGTAATTCAATCAATTCTCTTCATAGTATATAGATTTTTAAGATCAGTGCGTAACTGGAAATGCGATCATTTATTACCAGTGAAACCAATGACATAATACTGAAATACGCCAGGGATTATAATTATATAAAATTTTATACTTTAATTTTCAAGTCATTCTTTTTAAGACATAAAACAATGTTTTAGTGACTATCGTCGTCGTCGTCGTTTGAAGGGCATCCACTCCAGGCCAGACACAAACAGGACTGGGGCCGAGGGTTTATCCTTTTACTACCCCAGACTGCTGTACTGCCTGGATCAGATGCTGGCAGTGATGTTATTAAGCCAGCATCGAGTTTTGTCATCCAAAACCGTCAGACCGCGTGCTCCATGTGGTGCCCGATGTATAGGGCACGCTGTTAGTACATGGTCTGCGGTTTGCTCAGAGGCGCCGCACTCGCAATTCGGTGAAGGAGCGAGACCCCATTTGTGCATGGACGAATGAAATCGCCCAACACCAGTCCGCAAGCGGTTGAGCTTAACCCAAACTGCTCGGGGTAAGCCCATCCCAACAGGCCTGACACTGGTCCCGGGCACAAAAGCACGGAGCCTGGAAGCACTTTCACAGTACTCCACGTTCTATTTGTGATTTGTCCATTCAGAGGCGCGGATGCCAAGTCTGGGAATGTTGTCCAAGAGATTCCGCGCACCTGGCACAAACGGGCGTCTGGATCTTAGTCTCACTTGGCCAGTATCTGAGAGGACCCACTTAATAGACCATGCAAGATATGATCGGGCTCCAGAGATCCACGGTAAGCCAAGGAGAGTGTCGCTCCCAGTCGGCGAAGCTCAGCTGGCTGGATGCCTGTGAGTATAGGTAGGTAGTCCGTTGGAGTGGGACGCAGGCATCCAGTAACTATGCGCAAGGCGTCATTCAAGACATTGTCAATGAGGCGAGTGTGAGCACTGCGACACCAGACTGGCGCACAGTACTCAGCTGTTGAGTGGACTAGAGACAAGGTGGCTATGCGTAGTGTTTTAGCACCAGCACCCCATCCCGAGCCCACGAGTCGCCTCAGCAGTGTGACGCGCGATGATAGTTTTTTGCGCAATGCCACTAAATGGTGACGAAACGTGAGCGATCTGTCCAGTTTTACCCCAAGGTAAGTAGGGGTTGGACAGTACGGTAAAAGTCTACCGTTGTTGTAGACCTTTAGCTCAGGTTTGGCCTCTCGGTTGTTTAAATGAAAGGCTGTCGTCACCGTCTTAGTGTGACTGAGCTTCAACCTCCAAGTCTGGAGATACGCTGACAGTATGGACATGTCTTGGCTTAATGTCCCCTCCAAGTCCTTCCAGTTTCCAGAAGAATGCAGCAATGCTAAATCATCGGCATAAGCAAACTTTCTGGAAATCATGGAAGGCAGATCGTACGTATAGATGTTAAATAGGAGGGGAGCCAAGACCGATCCCTGAGGAACGCCGTTGGTAAGGGTGAAACTTCGATTTCGGACAAGCTCCATGATCACTTTGACCATGTGCTTATCCGGAAGTAGTCTCAGCAGCTTGCAGGTAAGGCCACGGTGCCAGACAGTGTCATAGGCAGCTGTCAGATCGATAAATACGGCACCGGCCTTCTTTTTAGCCTCGAAAGAATCCTCGATGTTCTGGGTTAGCAGAACAACTTGATCTACGCTTGACTTCCCGCGTGGGAACCCAGCCTGCTCTTTAGGGAGCAGTGGATCGATTAATGGTTCAACGCGGGCGTAGATAAGACTCTCCAGGATCTTGTAGGGGATACAGAGTAGAGATATAGGTCGATAACTCTTTGGGTACCCCACGGGCTTTACTGGTTTTGGGATCGCGACCACAAGCGCTCTTCTCCAGATCTTGGGAATTTTGAGTCGGCGCAAACAGGAAGAAATGAAGTCACGTAACCAGGACTTCAAAGCAGCTCCGGCATGGAGTATAAGCTCGGGGCAGATGGAATCAGGTCCCGGAGCTTTACCTGGTTTTAAGTGCTGAAGGGCAGCAGCAAATTCTCTCTGTGAGAAATTGTCAGAGATATTTACTGCGTCTGGTGTTGTGGCCCTCCAAAGCTCAGACACTTCTTGAAAGACAAGTCGAGATGACTTGCGATCAACAGCCTCGTATTTCCCATTTCTAATCAACTGAGATGCAATAGCATCGGCTGAAACGGGACAGTGACGAGGAGAGTGTCGTGACCTACCAGTAAGGTTGTTCAAAATACTCCACGCTTTTCGACTAGAGTGTGAGAAGTCAATGCTCCGAACTGCTTCGGACCATCGATCCCTACACTTTCTGTCAAGCTTGGCAAGCAGAGCTGTAGCAGCTAAGCTTGAGTCGTCTCCCTGAGGAGACTGCAGAAAGGTTATATAAAGGGATTCACACTCTGCATCCCAACACGGAATGTAGGTATTTCGATACCCGCATGGGATAGT
This sequence comes from Diplosoma virens, assembly GCA_963680785.1. Classification (NCBI taxonomy): domain Eukaryota; kingdom Metazoa; phylum Chordata; class Ascidiacea; order Aplousobranchia; family Didemnidae; genus Diplosoma; species Diplosoma virens. Next base: position 22,407,319 of record OY796883.1, read on the forward strand.
CTTTTTGGCTGCTTTCTTAATGGTGTTACAGAAGTCCTGGTAAGCCGCATCCACATCAAGTGTATCAGGCGGCAACAAAGTCTTTGCGAATTTATTCATCAAAGCAATGTAGTGACTCCATTTGGCCTTGCGGAAGTTCCATCGCTTAACAGGCATGCTTGGCACTGCCATAGCAAACCTTGGTGGTGTAATAAGCGAAGGTCAATGTTGTGACCTGGGGAACTTGTCAAGGACACGTCTATCCGGTAAGCGACTGTTTGGACCTACGCTAGCGAAAGCTAGATCCGGATTGGTGCCAGTGTTCCAGCGGCCGGAATAAAAACTGGCAGCGTCCTTGACATTATATAGCAGGGCAAGACAATTAACACTTGCCCAGCCAGCCAAGCACTCACCGTCCGGACTGTTGTCGTCATAACCCCAGTCAGCATGACGACAGTTAAAATCGCCAGCGTAAAGACAGGGGTGAGGAAACACTGGGAGATCCAGGGTTCGCAATCGCGTTGGTGGTGGTTTGTAGACGTTGACTATTTTATAACCATCAACGTCCACACACAGCCACTCGATCTCCGATGTCGGTGGAGATTGGTCCAAAAGCGTGTATCTCAGTCGCTCGTGGACAAACGTGGCAAGGCCATGCTTCCTGCTTAAAGAAGACCCAGCTAGTTGGTAGTGTGGTAGCACCAACTTCTCTGCATCAGTGCAGTGGGTCTCCTGCAATAGGATGACGAGTGCCTCAGACTGCATAGCGAGGTGATGAAGAACATTCATCTTGCTTGCAGTGAGGCCTTCGATGTTCAGTTGAAGAATAGTGGGTCTTCGGAACTTGTTGGCAATGTGCCCTGAAAAGGGCAGTTTTATCCTGACATTGCCCCGTCCTGAAAAGGACGTTTGCCGATTAGCAGACCCACACTGAACATCGGAATGGGTGGATACCCTTCCGTTTTGGTAGGTTCGGTTTCGGTCTGTCATTTTAAAATCAATGAACAGACTTACTCACGGCCCAGGCTGCGTGAAAGCACCTACCATCTGAGCTAAATTAAAAGGTGACTATCAATAAGGTATTAAATGACTTATCAAACACGTTTTGTTTAATTGTAAGTAATTAAGTAATTAGAATATTCACATCTACACTCGCACTCACACCTGATAGAACAAATTAGTTTCGATGCGCTAATTTTCCCCAGTATCTCATTTTAAACTTAATTAAAAGTAAAATTTTTAATTAAAAAATTTACTCAAAAAAATACAAATCTTAATTATTTTATCGCTTTTCACAGAAAATCATGTCGTCTATGGTAAAAAGTGCTACTTTTCCTTTAAAAAAAGAAACGTTTATAGAGAGAAGAAAAAGATTTGTTGATAGTTTATGTAAGTAATTTGATGTCTGTAAGAGAAAAAAATAATTTGGTGAAATGTCGGATGTACTTATTTCATGTTTATACGTGAGTAGCTCAATTAAAATAAATTTTATGTCAAGATTTTTGTTGTTTTACAGTGAGAAGATGCCTAGAAGAATCCCCAAGTTCTTCTTCTTCTTCAGAGAGTTTTGATCGATATGATCAAGATTTACTTACAAGTCTTGAAATAGAAAACAGTAAAATAAAAGATGATTTTAATAAGAAATTGATCCGACTTATCGGTAAATTTTTGTTTTCTAGTTTCCGATCTTAGTGTAGTAAAAACCATTAAAGATACAAGCTTGCACACTGCTCTATAATGTCCTAGCAAAAAAAACGTAAATTTATTTTCGTCAGAATGCTTACTATTAAATCAAGTTTTATTTACAGAAAAGAAGTTAATTATTTCTCGTGCACATTCTTCTGTCGAGATTTCTTCGACAAGCCGACATTTTGTGCCCACCAAGCGACCCACTCCTGAATTTTTTGAAGCTGCTGCAGCAAATCCCAGCAAACGACGCTTTTTAAGTTCAGCCTCGCAAGCAACCAGCTCTTCAACTGAATTGGGTTTTATAACTGCATCTGCGCAAGATCATGATTTTTTTAAATACTACGCTTCTAATAAAGGTAATAAATTATCCAACTTTGACAAATTTTACTTTGGTAAATATTAGATTTGGGAAAGATGAATGCAAACCAGTGTTACCTAATTTAGATTGTATTCGAATGTTCGCATGCAACTTTCCAAAAACAGGAAACGCTTAATTAAAAATTGCAAAAATATCGGTTGGGTGAAAAATGTCAAGTTTGCTCAAAGAACAGATCTAACTAAAATAATCAGATATAGGTCATAAAACGGTATTTTTGAGCCGAGTGACACCAACATGAGAAACCATCACATAAAATTTGCAAATATATTTTGCAAACTTTGTTTTGAAAGCAAGCTAATGAGCTCTGTCAATTCGTATCCGCATGTAAAAAACACAAAATATAGTTGAATCTTTCTAAGTTGTTTCAAAGTTACTGTAAACATAATAGTTAAAATTCTAAATTTAGTTGACTACATTAATTCTGAAGCATTTGTTTATGAATTTCGATATAAATTAATGGGGTCGGTGCAGAAGTGTTCTTTTAAAACATTGCTTTCTGCAGTTGTACAGATTATTTCCATTTTAAAAAGTTCTGTTCTATTTAATCTCTAGTTTGAATTCAAGTCCGTTAGTCTTTTGTTGATTTTATGTAAACTTCATTGATTTAAGGTTTACGGGACATATTTAATCAATTAATTGGTACTTGTACAATACGCTCTTGTAGTGTACCTTTGAGAATTGGGTTATTTAAAAAATGTTTCAGTGGAACATTATTCGGTGAAATTCTACTAAATGTTCTATTAGAACATCGTATTTTAATAGATAGTTGTAATGTAATGCCGGAATGTCAATTTTGAACAAACAAGGGGTTAACGCTGAAATAAGAATAGAATACTTGCGAAGCCAGGTGGGTCGCCCCGCCATGATTTTAATCATATGCAACATTAACAGACATGCATCAAACGGCTGTTTTTCCTTAAAGTATATCTCGTTGGAGTTGTTTTTTTTCATAGGGCTCTTTATTTATTTTTCTTTTCATTTCTCTTTATTCTTTTGGATTGCTGGAAAGCGTCGGATATGCAATACTTAGCAAGCGTTTACTAATTACCCTGACCTGCAAGGATATTGCTGTTTGGTTAAAATTTTATTTTGATTTATTTTAAATATTACTGAAATTTAAGACTGCTTGTTGAGACCACCAAGCAAAAGAAAGTGCGGTAACGTGAATTCACCATCTATACGGCCCTCTTAACCACTTTTCCACGTTGCTGATTTGCCAATATTTGGCTTTTTGTTAATGAGTTGGACACTGATTTAAAGGTACTGTTTAGTACATTAAAGGCATAAAATTTTAGTCAGTGGAAAATCTAGGAGTACTACACGGTCTGAAGATTTTTAAAATAAAAATTCTAATGACATACTAGCTTCCACTGATAAAGAATATTTTACCGATAAAGTTCTGTTTGAAGAGCGATATCTTTAAAACTGTGGGATAGAATTAATATTTAAAAAAATAACACTTTTTGATTTCAGAATGTTACCAAAGACATTGCATAAAAACAAATTTCATATTAGTAGATGTTTTGCTGCTTTTCAGATTTGCCTAAAGACCATGGTAGAGTCAAACTTATTTCTGTTCGTAAGTAATTAATATTGATAATAATTTGTTTTTTCTTTTTGATTAATGATGTGTGAATGACGACCAGCATTTTTGAGAAAGTCAACCAAATTTAATAACATGGTTAAATTTTCTAACACGCATTGAATTTATAGCTTGGACAAATCCCCAGACTCCTACGGAAAATATATGCGTGCAATTCCACATAATAGGTAATTTTAATTAATTTTTGCTTTTTGATAACATATTTTGAGCACTTCAAAAATTACTTTTCTGTTGTGACAAAACTTTAAATACTCAAAGAAGTGCCGTAGCATAAAAATGTTCCAATTATATTTTGGTTATTTGTACAATATGTTGCAATAGGTTTTAAAAAAACTATTCAACGCGAACCCAAAATCTACTTGAATAGAATATTTTTTATGATTTTACATTTTCTATTTTTGAAGTTTTACAAGAAATAATATAAATGCGATCAGTATAAATAGCAAACTTTTAGCTTTAATCGGTTAAAGTTATTTTAAAATTTCCGAAAATAATTTAGTTTACAAATTTTAAAATTTTTGCTATGGCAACGGCTTTTAATGGGTTAAAGTTATTGTTTTAAAGTTTCCGAAAATATTTTAGTATAAAAATTTAAAATTTTTCCTAGGAATAGTTCCTCAACAAAACTAGGGTTATTTAAATTCACCAATTATTAGAGACTGATTTGTAAAAAGTTTTTTAATACACCCAATTGGCAACAAAAGTTGCCAGCGGCGTTTAATGGGTTAAGGAAAAACTGACCCACGGTGGCTTTTGTCATGGCCACATTGCATAACCAGAGTGAAGTTTAACAGACTAGGTCAATCACGCTCATAACTTTTTTAGCTTTTAGACGTTTGAGGATATCCATCAGAAAAATTTTGGGAAGAGGTAATGCAATGTAAAATCTTTTTTTTTTATTTATTTAACTTATTTTACGTTTAGATCCCATTTTATGTGTTAAACTAGTACTCGAATCAAATACTGGGGAACAACTGCTTAATAGAATAGTAAATTCACCAAATCTGTTCTACGAACAAGAATGGAATATTTTTTTTAAGTCTTTAAAAGACAATACAATTTTGTTTATCCGTTCTACTGGTTTACTTAAATATTTACAGTTAGTTTTTCCGTGCTTGCTGAATATGAATGAAAGAGTTAAAAATATTAAAATGAAATATCGCATTTTGTTGGACTTTAGTATTGCTTTATACAAATATGCCTGTGAAATAAAGTTCATGTACGGTTCTGAAAATTCCATGGTTCCAAACTTCTACGAAGTGCTGGAAACACTGCAAAGGATTATAAGAGGTCAAAACTACGATCAACGAGATACAGAAATGTTTCAAGACTTACACAACTTGACTTACGCTGCCTTTCATAATGGCACTGGACAATCTGAACTTGCAAAACTAAATTTGCGAGAGTTTTTTGAAGAATATGGTTATGAGGCTGAATCCGCCAACCTCCCATACAAACGTTCAATAATTATAGGATTGTATTTTTACCAAATGTCTGTGGCTACTAAAAACGATGACAATCAAAAAACTACGATAGATTATTTGGTATCTGCTCATAAACACATTCGCCGTATTGTTGATCAAAGAGTTCTAGAATATCCTTTCTACTGTTACTTGGTTCTTGGTGAGTTAGTTTTATCTGTTTATCCAATTAGATTTTTGTTTTAAGCCTATACTTTTTTTTAGATTACCATCGTGTAATGCAAAAAGGTGACAGAAACAATTACAAGACGAATTACTTGCGCAACCTTGGCGGTTTTGTGCAAGACATGAAAGAGGCTAAATATTTTCCAACGTTACGCAAGTTTACTTACTATTTCTTAATGTGTGAACTAGACGATGATCTTCCGGAATGTGATTACTGCGACATTTCATGTAGTGTTACTGAATATAGGCTACCCGATAAATCTTTAAATGTCGAATGTTTTGCTGCAATTTTGCAATATGTTACTTGGTTGCTGCCACTCCTTATGATTAGAGACGAAACTAACCGCGCCTATACAATGCTGAAACGAACTGTCTATTATTTCCGATTTGGATTAAAAGACGTTAAGCGAATCGCTTTCGTTAGTCATATATTTGTTTGTTGCCAGTACGAAGTTCAACTCTGTACGGAACCAAACGTTTGTCGTGATTTTCTTTCTACACTTTGGAGTGTGTTATCCTACAGCATAGATGTGAAAAAGGCAAATAATGAGATTAAAGTTTATTTTTGTTTTGTTTCGTTATTTATGGCTGATGTTCACTTTCGATTGGGTGACAAAATTTCCAGTAGGAGAATAGTGGATTCTTTGCTTAACATCAAATTGGAAAAAAATAATGGTGACTTAACTGAATTTATTGAATGTCTGTTAGGCTATTTCGATGATTTAGATACCAAGTATCACGAACCTTTAGAAGTAAACTTAAGATTGTCAAGTAATTTAAAACTTAGAATCTTGGTTGCTGTTTGTAGTGATAGGTTATATGCGACACGTTCTCAATGCAGCAACGCAACTACTCAAACATGGATTCAACGTTTATCCCAAATTTTTTCATAGCATTTGTTTTCGATAAAAGATTGCATGTTTGTATCATGTTTATTGTAATAAATTTTCAAGTTGCATTGCAATTGATTGACTGAAGAGTTTATCCAATTTTTTCAAAACTTAATTTTGGAAGTTAAACATTTGTCTTTGTATTAACTTTGATTATACTAATTAGTAATTTTTTATTTGCTTTTTATTTATATTTAAACGCACTTACAAAGAAAATGACACTAGCAGAGTTTTAAGTTTGCTTTTACGTCAATAACACTTAAAAATTTCTGTAATACCGTTAAACAAAAATTGAAATTCAATGTAATTCCCTAAACTTTAAAGTGTTTTGCGAGGTTTATTTTTATGACGGCTACAATTGTGTAAACTTCTTAGACTAAAATATTTTATAATTCAACGCTTTATTATAAAAGTAGTTTTATAAGTTAAGCAAATGCTTTATTTTTTCAGATCTTAGTTTTTATTGCGTTTTCCAAACATTAATTTTAAATACTTTTGCTGAAATTCTAAAATTGGATTAGAAAGAGGAAATCAGAAAATTTTTGGACGGTAGAGGCAACATTTAACCCTATTCTCCTCGAGCTTTTTCGAGCTATTGACTCCTCAATGGCCAGGTTTCATAAGCCCACCAAATCAACGATAACTCAAACTACTTAGCAATCTTTATGAAATTTAAGCAAAGTAAAGATCAGTTATTTAACTATTGTTAGAGAAAAAAATGAAAATTTATTTGATATAGTATGAAAAAAGCAAGGTCACTTTTACGTTTAGACACTCATTTAACTAGCGTGAAATGCGTTTGTAACAATTTCGCTGTTGCAACAGTCGTAAACTTATTTAAAAATTGGACGTAAAGAGTGACGTCAACGCTCACGACAACTACAAACAATGAAGAAGCTAAGGAAGCTTGTTTCATTGTTTGAATGGTCGAAATATTAAAAATATTTTAGACCAGTTTCATTTACTTGCTCACATATTTTGTCCACATTTTTTTGTGTTTATTGTTATTGCTGGTTTTTTAAAAATGGATAAAAAAACGAAAAAGAATTTGAAATTGGCTATGTTTTGATATTTATCAGTGTTAAAATATCGACTTACAGATATTATAAAACCAACAAAACTTTATCTTTTATATGTATCACTGTTTACATGCACATCGTATTTCACCGCCGCAAAAAGAGTTTTTTCATTATTGAAATGAAACTATGCCATTGCGTTACTTTACAAAAAACCCTGAGAAAACAATATTACTCTGTATAACTGTTACTGTTAGTCATAGAACATATCTCTATCGATCAATGCATAAAACGCAAATTTGTAAGCAGTGCCACAAAAATGTGGAAGAGACATGTTTCACACTGATTTCATGATTTGTTTATGTCTTGTTTTGCATCTTCTGTCCTGATCCAATTTCATTATCATAGCAGAGCCAACAAGGTTTCTTAAAATTAGACTTTGAAGCATAATTTCGAGGTGTAAATGTTACGACATTAAGTCACTCGCACGGAAATGACTTTCGCCGAAATCAATTTAATTTTTCGTTGAACATCAAACTAAGCCAGTCAAAGACCTTCTTTCAACGTGCGGTTGAATTATTGCTGGCAAGAGATTGCAAGTGTCGTTTTGATGGAAACGGATAAAGATCGTATAAGTTCGTTTTTTACGTTTTATATGTCACTTTTCCAACTAGAAAGTCTTTATCAGCAATTCTAAATTACAGTTTATAAAAACTACGAGTGCCCAATAAAAAAATTTTTTGAACAGCAATATTCTAACATTTGTGAAGATTCGAGATTCACATTTGTTTATTTCGTCATTAAACATTTGCATATATTCGCATAACATATAATTGAGATTAAATGTAGGACAATAAGACTGGGATATAACTATGATGTGTCTTAGTCAAGCAGTCACTTTTATTGTGCCATTCTATATTCTATTCATTCAATATTCTAATATTTGTGAAGATTCGAGATTCACATTTGTTTATTTCGTCATTAAACATTTGCAAATATTCGCATAACATATAATTGGAATTAAATGTAGGACAACGTGACTGGGAAATAACCATAATGTGTCGTAGTCAAGCGGTCAATTTTATTGTACCATTCAATGACAAAAATTATAAAACAATCGTTTGAAAAACAAGCAGCAAAAAGGCAAAAAAGTAATTTACAAGAGAAAACCTAAAAGCAAAACTAGAACATAAGCAAATCTCGGTAACAAAGGTAGATAGATATTTTTTTTTATTTTGCAATATGAAAAATATTACATGAAGATAAAATAACACATTTTGGCACCAATATATCTAATTAAAAAGTGCGTTTTTTTGTCTTACACTGTGGAAGATTAGATTAATCACCTTCAGAAAATATTGATCACCACAAGGCATCTCCAAGATAACTTCGAGAAAGAGATGTTAAGCTGTAAAGCCCTATTTTCATTACGTAAAACAGGGCGATTCTATGCCGAAATTGTTGTAGCATCTAAAAGTACCCACTTCAAGCAAAATACATAAATAGCACGGGCCCCCGTGCTTTATTTCCTGCAAAATTCTATTGTATTGCCTGGATTAAATGTTGTTGGCAATGTACCCAACCACAACCGTTTATTTTTTATTCAAAACTGTCCGACCTCGTGCCTCTTGAAATGTCCACTGCATGTGACACTCCCATACAACGTTATCTCCGGTTTGTGCAAGGCGCCGCATTTGCAATAGCAACGAGACCCCATTTTTCTATGCACAAATGAAAACGCGCTACTACAGTCCGCAGGCGGAATGGACCAACTGGCCGCAACCAACTGGGCGCAACCAAACGAGTTAATAACAACTAGTGGCAGTCGATTGGTTAGTTAAGCTGCCCCCAGTCGGCTGCGTCCAGTTGTCTTTAACCAGTCTGAAAGCGTTTAAGCATAACTCAAACTGTTCCGGGCACGCTATTTCGAACAGATGAGGCAAGGCGCTAGTAATAAAAGCACGAGGCCAGTTGTACTCTCATAGTAGGCTGCTTTGTGTTCGATCTATGATTTATGTAATGAGCGTATCGGATGCGCTAAATTCAGCAAAATTGTTCAAGTTTTTGCGCAGCAGACGCAAACAAGTGTTTAGACCTTTGTGTTTATCGACAGGCATTTGATAACAGACAAATAAACCATTGTCAGCATCTAGAGCAGTGCTCTGCAACTCATATTCTGCGGAAAAACGAGAAATATACTCTTTAAAAAGAGATTAAGTTATGTTTCTCTGTAGTAGCAACCAAAAAACTTAAAAAATTCATTATACAATACATCTTATTGTGTAATGTCAAGACCTTTTTTTGGTCTTTACTAAATTACGAACGCGTTTTTTCATATGAAGCTTTATTTTCTTATCATAAAACTCTCTGCTAATAAATTGATAATGTTTAGCATTCAACTAGACTCGATTGTGCACGATATGCGCAAATTGGTAACTTCAAATGAAAAATAAGTCATCACTTTATTTTTTGAGTTTAGATTGAGTATTTAAGTTTTTTTGTGACATCCAAATGAAACTTTAGGTAACGGAAAGCGTACAAAATTTTGCTCTATACTTGGTCTCGGTATCCTACTAATTTTTGAAATTTTTCGAAGTGTACCGCATGTTTGAAAAAGTAGCGGAGCACAGGGCTAGAGTACCACCTTTAGCCAAAACAAGTATCACTACTAGTTCTGGCCCAGATGGTAGGTGCTTTCACGCAGCCTGGGCCGTGAGTAAGTCTGTTCATTGATTTTAAAATGACAGACCGAAACCGAACCTACCAAAACGGAAGGGTATCCACCCATTCCGATGTTCAGTGTGGGTCTGCTAATCGGCAAACGTCCTTTTCAGGACGGGGCAATGTCAGGATAAAACTTCCCTTTTCAGGGCACATTGCCAACAAGTTCCGAAGACCCACTATTCTTCAACTGAACATCGAAGGCCTCACTGCAAACAAGATGAACGTTCTTCATCATCTCGCTATGCAGTCTGAGGCACTCGTCATCCTATTGCAGGAGACCCACTGCACTGATGCAGAGAAGTTGGTGCTACCACACTACCAACTAGCTGGGTCTTCTTTAAGCAGGAAGCATGGCCTTGCCACGTTTGTCCACGAGCGACTGAGATACACGCTTTTGGACCAATCTCCACCGACATCGGAGATCGAGTGGCTGTGTGTGGACGTTGATGGTTATAAAATAGTCAACGTCTACAAACCACCACCAACGGGATTGCGAACCCTCGATCTCCCAGTGTTTCCTCACCCCTGTCTTTACGCTGGCGATTTTAACTGTCGTCATGCTGACTGGGGTTATGACGACAACAGTCCGGACGGTGAGTGCTTGGCTGGCTGGGCAAGTGTTAATTGTCTTGCCCTGCTATATAATGTCAAGGACGCTGCCAGTTTTTATTCCGGCCGCTGGAACACTGGCACCAATGCGGATCTAGCTTTCGCTAGCGTAGGTCCAAACAGTCGCTTACCGGATAGACGTGTCCTTGACAAGTTCCCCAGGTCACAACATTGACCTTCGCTTATTACACCACCAAGGTTTGCTATGGCAGTGCCAAGCATGCCTGTTAAGCGATGGAACTTCCGCAAGGCCAAATGGAGTCACTACATTGCTTTGACGAATAAATTCGCAAAGACTTTGTTGCCGCCTGATACACTTGATGTGGATGCGGCTTACCAGGACTTCTGTAACACCATTAAGAAAGCAGCCAAAAAGACTATCCCATGCGGGTATCGAAATACCTACATTCCGTGTTGGGATGCAGAGTGTGAATCCCTTTATATAACCTTTCTGCAGTCTCCTCAGGGAGACGACTCAAGCTTAGCTGCTACAGCTCTGCTTGCCAAGCTTGACAGAAAGCGTAGGGATCGATGGTCCGAAGCAGTTCGGAGCATTGACTTCTCACACTCTAGTCGAAAAGCGTGGAGTATTTTGAACAACCTTACTGGTAGGTCACGACACTCTCCTCGTCATTGTCCCGTTTCAGCCGATGCTATTGCATCTCAGTTGGTTAGAAATGGGAAATACGAGGCTGTTGATCGCAAGTCATCTCGACTTGTCTTTCAAGAAGTGTCTGAGCTTTGGAGGGCCACAACACCAGACGCAGTAAATATCTCTGACAATTTCTCACAGAGAGAATTTGCTGCTGCCCTTCAGCACTTAAAACCAGGTAAAGCTCCGGGACCTGATTCCATCTGCCCCGAGCTTATACTCCATGCCGGAGCTGCTTTGAAGTCCTGGTTACGTGACTTCATTTCTTCCTGTTTACGCCCACTCAGAATTCCCAAGATCTGGAGAAGAGCGCTTGTGGTCGCGATCCCAAAACCAGGAAAGCCCGTGGGGTACCCAAAGAGTTATCGACCGATATCTCTGCTCTGTATCCCCTACAAAATCCTCGAGAGGCTTATCTACGCCCGCGTTGAACCATTAATTGATCCGCTGCTCCCTAAAGAGCAGGCTGGGTTCCGACGCGGGAAGTCAACCGTAGATCAAGTTGTTCTGCTAACCCAGAACATCGAGGATTCTTTCGAGGCTAAAAAGAAGGCCGGTGCCGTATTTGTCGATCTGACAGCTGCTTATGACACTGTCTGGCACCGTGGTCTTACCTGCAAGCTGCTGAGACTACTTCCGGATAAGCACATGGTCAAAGTGATCATGGAGCTTGTCCGAAATCGAAGTTTCACCCTTACCACCGGTAACAGCAAGCAAAGCAGGCTACGCCGTCTTAAAAACGGCGTTCCTCAGGGATCGGTCTTGGCTCCCCTCCTATTTAACATCTATACGTACGATCTGCCTTCCATGATTTCCAGAAAGTTTGCTTATGCCGATGATTTAGCATTGCTGCATTCTTCTGGAAACTGGAAGGACTTGGAGGGGACATTAAGCCACGACATGTCCATACTGTCAGCGTATCTCCAGACTTGGAGGTTGAAGCTCAGTCACACTAAGACGGTGACGACAGCCTTTCATTTAAACAACCGAGAAGCCAAACCTGAGCTAAAGGTCTACAACAATGGTAGACTTTTACCGTACTGTCCAACCCCTACTTACCTTGGGGTAAAACTGGACAGATCGCTCACGTTTCGTCACCATTTAGTGGCATTGCGCAAAAAACTATCATCGCGCGTCACACTGCTGAGGCGACTCGTGGGCTCGGGATGGGGTGCTGGTGCTAAAACACTACGCATAGCCACCTTGTCTCTAGTCCACTCAACAGCTGAGTACTGTGCGCCAGTCTGGTGTCGCAGTGCTCACACTCGCCTCATTGGCAATGTCTTGAACAACGCCTTGCGCATAGTTACTGGATGCATGCGTCCCACTCCAACGGACCACCTACCTGTACTTTCAGGCATCCAGCCAGCTGAGCTTCGCCGAATGGGAGCGACACTCTCCTTGGCTTACCGTGGATCTCTGGACCCCGATCATATTTTGCATGGTCTATTAAGTGGGTCCTCAGATACTGGCCAAGTGAGACTAAGATCCAGACGCCCGTTTGTGCCAGGTGCGCGGAATCTCTTGGACAACCTTGCCAGTCTTGGCATCCGCGCCTCTGAATGGACAAATCACAAATGGAACGCGGAGTACTGTGAAAGTGCTTCCAGGCTCCGTGCTTTTGTGCCCCGGACGGGTGCCAGGCCCGTTGGGATGGGCTTACCCCGAGCAGCTTGGGTTAAGCTCAACCGCTTGCGGACTGGTGTTGGGCGATTTCATTCGTCCATGCACAAATGGGGTCTCGCTCCTTCACCGAATTGCGAGTGCGGCGCCTCTGAGCAAACCGCAGACCATGTACTAACAGCGTGCCCTATACATCGGGCACCACATGGAGCACGCGGTCTGACGGTTTTGGATGACGAAACTCGATGCTGGCTTAATGACATCACTGCCAGCATCTGATCCAGGCAGTGCAGCAGTCTGGGGTAGTAAAAGGATAAACCCTCGACCCCAGTCCTGTTTGTGTCTGACCTGGAGTGGACACCGCTTCAAACGACGACGACTACTACTAGTTCTCAAAGCTCAGATGGCTGTATGTTTGAAAAAACTGTTAAGTGGTTCGTTGAAAAGGGACGGAGGCATTCAGTGACTACGCGCAAAACGTCATTTAAAACACTAAATATAAACCAAGCACTACAAGAACAAACAAGACTCCAATACTCGGCTGTTGAATAGAATAAAAATAAGAGAGCTGTATCTGATGTTTGGCACCAGCACATGCTCTGAGGCCCCACGTTATCGCAGCAGTGGGACAGGCAACATTTTTTGCGCAATACTAAACGGTGGTGACAAAACTTGAGTAATTAGTATTGTTTTACTTCAAGATAAATCGGAACCAAACACAATGGTAAATGTTGATTACTGTAAACTTTCAGCTCACATCTTTTCTAAATATGGATATTGTGGGATGCACATTATACGTCAAGATGTTAAAAAAATTGTGATTGATTTTGGAGGAACACTGTTTCTCTGACACCCGAGACTATTTTGCTTACTGTCGCCGTTAGAGTGAAATCTTCGTTGTGAACTAGTTTTATACTCATTCGAACCACGCATTTATCCAGCAGAAACCTCAGCGGCTTGCGGTTAAAGTCAAGTTTGAATGAAATAAAAGTGTTATATGCAGCTGTCAGATTAACAAATATCGCTGGCCTTCTTTTTAGTCTGGAAAAAATGTCGACGATTTTTATTAACTGAACGACTTGATCCAAGGTTGATTTTTTGCATTAAAACCATCAATTGGCTTGTTGCGGACGTAGGTAAGCGTCTCAAATTTTTCCTAAGGGATGTAAAGTTGATAAATTTGTCAATACCTTTTTTGGTCTTCTACCGCCTTCTTTATCTTTCGAATCGCGACTACAAGCGCTCTTCCGTAGATTTTCATATTGAAGTTGACAATTCGGAAAAGATAAAGTTATGTAATCGAAAATTCAAAGCAGCTCTAATATGGATTATAAGCTCTATGCACATAAAATTAAGGTTATCTGGTTTTACGTAGAAAAGCCCTTGTACATAGCCCAGGTCATCCATAACTAAGATATCTAGGTTGATTTTATTCAGAGGTTTGTAGTTAGTGGGTCATTTTAAAACTAAAAAGACGTCGGAATATAAGAGGATAATCATATTAGACCAGAAGTCATATCCAATTTTATTTAAATGACATTTCGAGTTCAAACATAAAATTTATTGCGAAAGAAAATGAACACCAAAAATGGTCTTTACGTTTACATAAAAAGTTCTTTTCGAATTTCAAGAATGAAGTTTTTTTGGTCTTTATTTAGCTTTCAAAATAAATTTGTCAAAGAGTTTGCAATAAGTAAGGACCCTTTTCTTAAACGTTGGCATGAAAAATTTTGGGGAGGAACTATGTCATTTGTGTAAATTTCATACTTTAGAACTGTCATGAATTTATACAAGTTGGAAACCCCTGTTTCATTGAAATTCAATCGTATCAAACGTCTTGTTTTTATTCTATGTTTTCTGGTTGTAAAACTCACATCCAAAAGCTATAAACTTTTTTAGAAAAATTTTTTAAACAAGTCAACTTATACATAAAAAATACGTCGGATTCTTCATTGAAAGGAAACTTTCAACATAAAAACGGCCTGTTGTTTCAAATGCAACGTGAAATATAAATAAAAAGTTAATTATAAAAAGTCAGGTGTTGTTTAATTGTCTGAAGGCGTCAGCATAACAGCTAAGTTGTGAACCAGTTAATTTAATTTTTTTCCCACGAATGAATACTTATAAGAAAGTTTTATAAAAATGCTTACTGTAAAGATTGCATTTTGCCGGCTTGATTGGTATTCAAGCAGTCCAACAGCAATTGTTTTATACAAAAGAATGTATATGTGTAAAATGTTTGCAAGCAATCGCCAAAAGCTCAAAAAAAAATACGATTTAAATGAAATAAGTTCTGCATCGCCAAAGGCGTTTCGACGTCGGCAAACGACGTAATTCGTTCGCTTCGTCACGCAGAGCCTATTCTTAGTAAAATTCATTTCACTTAATAAAGGCGTGAAATTAAAATTCCTCGCTCTGTTTGCAAAAACCAGCAAAAATTCACAAATTTGTTAAAAAACGTCTATTTTACCCGTTAACTCTTGTTCGGGGGTACCTAAAAATAGTACCATCTTATATAGCATTTCAAATTAGGAAAAGTCAAGGAATTCCAGAATTTTATCTGCAAAGATGAAGTAATTACAAACGTTTTTGTAAGGGCAGGGATTCAGAAGCCCGGCCGTTGAGGAGAATAGGGTTAAAACACATGCACCTTTGTTTCGCACAAAAAAAATTTTAGTTAAGGTTTTTAAAACTAAATGGAATGGTCTGAAATGGAAAGTAAAGTAGCTATTTTAAACGTAGTTGAAGGCATAATGTACCGGCTCAAAAAATTTACCGCAATAGATTTCCCAAATTTTATCAACGATTGCCCAAAATTATGATCTTGTTGAATCTCATAAAGACGCTGAAAGGTACTTCGATTTAATCTTAAAACCATTTTTTGTCTTAACTAGTTTTTTGTAAGGGAAACTGATAGTTGTTTTATTCAACATTCTTAAATAGTTTAGGCAATATTGTTTAGAAAACTATTTGGCTAAAATGGTAAATCAACTTAAAATGATGCTTAATGCAAAACCAAGCTATTTAAAATAAGAAAAGTGTGGTAGAAAAAGCAATTATTACGGTAAAGTTTATCTTTTTGATTAATCTCAACAAGTAACTATAGAAGATGAGGGTACAAAAAGCTACTAAATTTATACCGGTATATTTTACCAAAGGCAATAAGGAAATATTGTTTATAAATAATCTTTACTTTTTCCCAAGTAATTAAATGGAAAACTTATCAAAATTAAATGAAATTTATTATGTCATGCAACTTGACTGATACACTACTGTATATTATTTAAAACGAGGATTGCACTGGTTCTACTCGTTTCTACAAGAAACGTTGACACAGACACCTAAATGATTAATATTTGTGAATTAAAAGAATACAATTTTCTTATCATAATACAGTTACAAAATAGTTTAGTCGTCTACTTAACTTTGTTTTTAATTTACGTTATGTAACATTGGACTTAAATAAATTTTAAAAGCAAAATTATCGTGATATACAGTGCAAGATGTTCAAAAAAATTTTTTTAAATAACAGCAAATCTGACTACCAGCAAAGTCTAGCTTAATAAGTGCAAGAAATTGTTTTCAATACTTAGCTAACAGATTGTAAAATTTAGCCCTTAAAAGGTAAATCTGTCAGAAATTTCCGTGACTAGTACACCTGGATTTCTTAAACCCAGCATTATAAAGTGCTATTAAAAATGTATGCTTCAACTTGAGACAATTTGCAAAGTTTTCAAGAATAATTGTGATATTTCTCTATAGGGTTAAAAAAAATATAACTGATATTTGTAATAACTTATCTTTTTTTAAATATTTATAAAAAAAAACTTTTTTGAAGATAATTCCCTTTTACGCATGCACGCTGGATCCAGGCCAAGGAGAACCTGAAGGGTAAACTAATTTTATACATCCAACTCAAATTTAAATCACCAAAATGATTTGGCAGTTAAAACAAACTAAATAAATCCAAAGCTTTCTGGGCTCAGCAAAGGTTGCCATGTCTACTGGAAGTAACTATTCGGCGTCTTTATATGGAGCAAAAATATATTTATGTCATACTTCATTCTTAATTTTAATCTTAATCTCATAAATATACAGTTGATTTTTAGTTTTTTTTAGTATTTTTAATTTTTATTATGACGTAATTTTTTTATTATAAATTAATGGTTGCATAATTGGTATACAAAGAAAAATTCTTAGTTTAATTTGCAGTATCTGCAAATTGTCTATTGAGCGCATAGAAATTATTTGCTTCGACAATGTTAACTGAAAGCGCATGGCAAATAGTTTAAGAGCATGTAACCTTTGAACAACCTGGCATTATTTCTAGATTTTTATTCTAGATCATCCAGAATTTTCAAGAACGCTAAAGGAAATTTTACAACGATGCGGGAAGTCGTTTCCCGTAATTTGTTCTCTGCAGCGTCTTTTGTGATTGGTTGTTTTGCGGTGGCGTGAACTGTTTTACCAATTGTAAATTTAGTGTACTGGTTATTTGGAAAAGTCCTTCACATTCTCATAATTTCCATTGTTGATGTGTAGCATTAATTTATATTGAACAAACAAAACTAAGTTTAAAATCTAGGTTTACGGAACATAAATTGTACATTAAATACAAAGAGCCGGACTTATCAGCGCTTAGCGAACTTTCGACGACTATCCATCACATACTAAATTGGAAAAATGCAGTTAATGTAAAAGTTAAAATTGATTGTGATAAAATATTGTTTGCAGAAAGTTGGTTCATAAAATCAAAATCTAATGTAATAAACAAAAACGAGCGCAATTTTTTCCATTGGTTTATATCCATCGCTTTCCTGCCAGCCAAGAGGATAAATATAAAGATAAAATAATAAATAAAAAGATAAATAAATATTTAATTGTGATCGAGTATTTCATTTAGTGTCTTTTTCAAGTTATAGTTTGAAAAGTTTAAATTTTACTTAATTACTTTGTTTGCTTTGGTTCATTAATGTTTTAATTGTACAATTGCTTGCGGTGTCTTATAATTAAATTTTTTTGGACTTGTTTTGCGATTTAGGAGTGGGCCACTTGTTAGAATTTGTTTAATTTCATCACTGATTCCTGTCAATATAATTTTGTCGTGGTGGCAATCAATGAAGTAACTCTATTCTTTATCGACGTTGGATGTACTTCTACGGGTAGTGATAACGCGCGATAAAGCAGTTGTTGCTGTAATGTCGGCTGATGTCGTTGGGTGCAGACCGACGAAGCGTCAGTTTTACAAAACATAATTTGTGGAGTTTTGGTTTAATATTATCACCGGGAAAGCATTCAAACTTATAAATAAAATAAATGTCGGGTGAGTTGAGTCTCAGTTGATCAAAATTCGCAGTCTCAGTTGAGCTAAATTTCCATCTTGGCTAGCAGTGCCACCTATCATCATTACGCAGCCTAGTCATGCACCGGTTATTTAATCGTTCAGTTTGTTTGATAATAATATTGTTATGTATTTTTTTATTATTTATTTTTTTCTTTTTTACTTCTTATATCTTTGTGTGATTAAGGTGTTGCGGCCATGCTTTATACTGTCTTGTACTTTTACTTTATGATTATCATAAGCATGTTTTAATGTCTGACGTTGTGCTGCTTCTTCCTTTTCTTGATCTTTTTAATATTTATAATCTTTGTGTTAAACTGTTTAATAATGATCGAGAATAAAAAATGAATGAATGAATGAATGAATGAAAGAGCAATGTCACTACATTTTCAGTTTTGATTTGTTGGACTGAAGCGTGTCGCAAGATTCCAATCATCTTCTTATTGCTTTCTATTTATCTTTCGACCAAAATTTTGAAAAGTAAGCATTAAGCTGATTTAAAAAATTTTAACCACGCAAAAATTTTCACAAGTTTTTCCTTTTTTGTTTGTTTTTTCTAACAGATTTTATTTGAAGGTTTAAAACGAGTTAAAACAGAAAATTAGAAAACACATGGTATTAAGGCATTTAATGTGGTTATTATAGCAAGACAGAAAAAAGTAGATTTTGTCTGCAACTGTTTGTACATCGACCGAGCAAACGAATAAAAGTATTGACAGAACTATTTAAATGCTACAATAAATATCGCAAACATGTAGTTTGAAATTGAAAAAAAAAAGATTGACATTTTTGTTTATAAATTCGGTTAAAAAGTTAAGCTTTTAATTTTTTTCTAAAGAACAAAAAGTAAAACCCATCCATACTCACCAAATACAATGCTTTTTTAAATAAGATTCAGGAACGGCTTCGATTTTTATTTTGAATATACATGTATTTAACCGTTCCTTTTTTGTCTTTAGAGTTTTTTTCATTTTAACTATTGTACATAGGTAAAAAATGTTAAAACAAAAAATTTTGTGCTACTAATTTGAACGAATATTTATTATGACAGTAAACACATCTCTTAAAAATAATTTTCAGGCTTTAACCAAACAATGGTTTTCTTACTTTAGCGCTACCTAACGAACAGAAATCATTATGTTATTTTGTTTGCTAAAAAAAACTTTGCAAAATTTAAATTTTTGGGCAGCCATTTGTTAGACCAAAACATCCATACCAAATTATGCCAATTAGCTGCCGAATATTCATTATACCTTAGTTCTTAAAAGTGTTTATCAATTAACTACCAAAACTAGTAAAACAATAATGAATAAATATAGTATAACTTATAAAACAAATTTGTCTATACCTTAGATACAGAATACTTATAACCAGTGATGGCTTTAATACATAGCGAATGGTGTGGCCGCACTGCCACCCCTAAAAAAGTCAAAACATAACCCCCCCAAAGCAAAATATTGCTCTATTTCTTTATAGTAACACAATGACAGTGGGCCCCTCCAATGACTTTTTTTGTTAGAGATTACTTTGTTTTGGAACACTAAAAAGCGGCCCCTGTAAAGTGACGACCTTTTTTTGGGGGGACCAAAAAATTTGGAACACGAAAAAGTGGCTCCCCTATTTTTCTTGTTCTTCGACCCCTCTTTTGTGAGGCCATCACTGTTTATTACATACGTAAATTTATATATAAACTTTAAACATAAATGAATAAATGTAAATTAAATATAATTCAATTTTATGAAAACAGGAACGGCTAATCGAAGATAAAAAATCCATAAAACATACGTAATATACGTATGTAAACATACATATACAAGCACTTACAAATCAAATATAATTCGTTTTTTAAAAACAAACTGAACAAATAAAGGATATGAAATACATATAACATGCATGATTTATCTCTGTAAACATGACTGTGTAAACCAATTATAAATCAAGTATAAATCGTTCTAAAAAAAGTAACTTTAGTCGAATCAAAGATAATTAAAACATGTATGATTTATTTGTGTAAATATACATAAGTAAAACAATTATAAATCAATTATAATTCATATTTAAAGAAAAACAGCTTTTTCCATCACAAAGATAAACCATATATATTCAATAGATAAAACCTCAATTATCTCTTCAAAAACAAGCTTGGCAAAACCAATGGTATTGCAAACATGATGAGAGAAGATAAATCAAGTGAATTCTACGACTGCGAAACGGACTTAGTGAATAATTTGTTATTGTTTATTTTATGGCATTTTTTAAACATTTTATCTAGGAGCAGTGTATTTTTTAATAGTCTTATTTAAAAAAAAAACAAGATTACTTGTTTACTGAATTAAGAATGAGGTTCAAAGAAAATATTTTGAAACTCATTTAGCATTAGGCCCTAATATAATTTTGGGCATTATAAGACAATGTATCCGCAACTTTCGTGAAAAAAGCTTTGTATGCCTGTTGAAAAAGATAGGCTGCTCTACGTCATACTTTTATACAGCTAAAAAATGAACCAGTTAAAAGCATCAAAAACATGACTTTTTTTAATCGTTGAACGTTCATTAAATCAGACTTCTATTCGTCAATATTTTATTTCGAGCGTCAAACAAAATTTTTCGTATAATTACTCATCACCAACTTTTCAAAACCGCAGTTAAATTGTTTGAGATAATCCAATGCTTTGCAACCGGTGCGCAAGACGATGCTAATAGGTTTGCCCCGGAATTGCGGATACCAAGCCATTCTTTTTTAAAAAGAAAAAAAGAAAATTTTGTTTTTTTTAAATTTCAGCTCTACAAGTGCTAGACAAATCGCTGACTAGAACTTTAGCGAGGCTTTCTAACTTAAAAAACACATCAATAAATCTATTTTGTGTTTAAATAGATTCGATTTTTTTCATTTTGCTCGAAGTGTGTGCCGAAAAAGATGTGAAAAAATTTTTAATTATGCCGTAAAGCAGGGGTGGCCAATACACTCAATCCGGCCCACCGCTGACATTTGACAATTTTTTTAAACAGGCTCTTTTTTCACTACGATCACTGAAGCGAAGTGTGTTCTGTCCAGTAAGTGTGTTGTGACCAGCTACTGCTTGCAGAGGCGCTACATTTCTACAGGATATACTATAATCTAAGTGAAGACCTTTTTTTTTTAGAGATCACAACGATTCTAAGAGAAATATAGCAGAATTTGAAATCAAATCGAAGTGAAGACCTTTTTTTTTTTTTTTAGAGATCACAACGATTCTAAGAGAAATATAGCGAAATTTGAAATCAAATCGAAGTGAAGACCTTTTTTTTTTTTTAAAGATCACAACGATTCTAAGAGAAATATAGCGAAATTTGAAATCAAATCGAAGTGAAGACCTTTTTTTTTTTTTTAGAGATCACAACGATTCTAAGAGAAATATAGCGAAATTTGAAATCAAATCGAAGTGAAGACCTTTTTTTTTAGAGATCACAACGATTCTAAGAGAAATATAGCGAAATTTGAAATCAAATCAAAGTAAAGACCTTTTTCTTTAGAGATCGTTCTTGGCCCTCGGTCACTTTCACATTATCAACCTGGCCCTCCTGGAAAAAAGTTTGGACACCCCTGCCGTAAAGGAAAAAAAGTTGCCGATAAAAAAAGTTGCCAGAGGTCAACTCTGATAGAGCCTAGACCAGTGGTTTTCAACCAGGGTTCCGCCAGAACAGTCCAGGGGTTCCGCAAGTTTAAATTTAAATCCGAGAGTCTATTTTATTATTATATGCATATTGTTTAAACATACAGTCATTTTTGATCTATTATTCCCATTGCAATCATATAAGTCTCTGTTGCATTTAATTAAGTCTCTGTCAGTTTTTAATACATATTTTTATAGTACAGACGACTTCGGCTAAAACAGACGCACGTCATAATGCTGATTGATAATTATCAATTATGCTACATCGCATTGCAAACTAACTAGTAAGAAACAGGGAATTACAGTACAGTAGGCTACTTTACTGTACTGTACTATAATTCCCTGTTCATTACAGAATCATTACAGTATTAGTTAGTTTGCTATGTATATCACAAAAGTGACAATCAATTTTTAGAAGAAAGTGACAATATGGAAGAAACGCATAAGTGCACGAAATTTGGAAATGTTTTGAAGTACTCCAAGCAATTGTCCAAAAATCGTACAACTAATCTTAAACCACTTGGACACTTTGTTAATAAATCTTGACAAATATTTTCCATCGATATCTGTTGACCAGTATGACTGGGTTAGAAACCCATTTGTAGAATTTGAGCCAGCTGAAGAACAATTTACATTAACAAAAGAAGAACTTTTCTGTGTTTCAATTGATAGAACATTACAGCTTAGCTTGGATGCATTCTAGTTGTTGGTTGATGAGGAATATCCTGCTATTGCCCAAAAAGCGCTTCGACTTCTTGTGCAGTTTTCAACCTCCTACTTTTGTGCGTTTGGATTTTCAGCTCTGACAACAATCAAGTACAAGAGGCGAGCACAATTGATGTCTGTGGAAGATGAACTTCGTGTGTGTCTATCAAAAACACAACCCAATCTTAAAGAGTTCTGCAAGAAACATTAGGCTCAAGTTTCTCATTCAATTTTTTACGAGAATATTAATTTTTTACAGTTTGTATTAATATTTTTATAGCAAATAAATCTGAACATGAGTATTTTAATCTCATTTTATTAATCAAATGATGTTTTTTGCATAAGACAATCAAATTATTGCACAGGGGTTCCTCAGGTCTCTGGAATGTTTCATTGGGGTTCCGCTCCACCAAAAAGGTTGAAAACCACTGGCCTCGACAATAGACGTATGCCACATGTTGCTTTATAAGTCGGCTCGTAATTGTTTGCCTTTCATTCAAATGATCTCACAATTTTGTTGAGTTCGTCGCACACTTGGACAACTAAAATATTTTTCAGCATTTTCAAAATACCGTATATTAGAATTAAAATTAAAACTGCTCTGTTTTTTTTTTGATTAGATTAAAGTTAAAATTAAAGCTGTTTATTTTTTTTTTTAAATTAGATTAGAATTAAAATTACTAAAAGTATCAAAAATATAGAAGTTAAAAGTAAACTCCAAACTAAAATTTTTTGTTTAAATTAAGACTAATAGACTTTAAAAATAAGCTTAGTATATACCAAACAGGCATTTATTTGCATAAGCATGAAAATTCTAGAGATTTATATACATGAAGTTTGGCTGTTCTCAAGCTGTTCAATTTTCTTGCATGGTTATAAAGTCTCTGACAAGCTGATGTTTCTGTCAGACTAAGAAGTTTCATAAAAGAACCAAGAGATGAAGAAAAAAATGTTTATTTTTTTTAATAGGTTAAAATAGTGATGGCAAAATTATGACACACGTGTCACTAGTGACACGCAAGAGATTTTGTCTGACACGCTAATGAAAAGTTAACAGAAAATTTTCAGTGGTTTCTGCTACGAACATTGTGTCACAAATAATGACTTAGAGGAGCTGATATCCAAGATTTTGCCATGTTGTTTTCATTCTTTTACTCAAAAAAACCTTGTTTATGCCATTGTCGTTTACCGTTTTTGTGATGGAATACATGTAATCGTGCATCATTTGGTAATTTTATTGTAATTATCTTTTCACTTAAACATTTAACAGTTTCGTGATCGTATCCCTCTTAATCATAATGAAGAGAAAGAAAATTAAATTATCAGAAAATCAAAGTAATAGAAATTTCCAAGAATGCTAAACTAAACAGTTTAGCGTAATTAAAAGAAATTGCAAAGCTCTTTGCATCTTATGCGATGAACAAGTTGTGAGCAGAACCTGGAATGTAAAATGACATTGCGAAACAAATCATAAGTTACTGTAAGAAAAAACTAAACAAAAACGTACACAGCATATACCGCAAGAGTGAAGAAAGAAAACTGTTCAATCTAAAAGTTTGTTGAGATTCATCAGTGAAAATTTAGATTTGGTTTCAGCAAGTCTCAGTCTTTCACACAATATTGTTAAGCATGAAAAACTTTTTAATAAATAATAATTTTAAAAATTATTTTAACCCATTATATGAAGTAAATTTTGAATCTATTGTATTCGTTTTTTGAATCATAACTACATAATAACTAACTCCTTCTTCTTCTTTCAGCCTTTCCCTTTAATTATGAGTAGCCACAGCGTATGATCTTTCTCCACAGCGTCCTGGTTTCAATGTCCTTCTCTGTCACACCGACCTCCCCATATCTTCCTTCACTACATCTAGAAATCTTCTTTTCAGCCTTCCTTTTTTCCTCTTTCCCGGTAATTCCATATTTCCATCAACCTTTTTCTTACATATTTCTGATCTTTCCTCATGACATTTTCATACCACCTCAACCTGCCCTCCCTCATTGTTATTTCTATTAGCCAGCCATAGGAGCAAATTCCAGTGTTTTCTGATGCCGGTTTCAAGCCCGGACAAATGGGGAGGGTTGCGGCAGGAAGGGCATCTGGTGCAAAACTTTTTTTTCCAAAACATTATGATGCGTTGTCATAATAAATAACTCCTATGCCAGGTTAATTGATGATACCACTTTAGCTTACACTAATAATAAAAATATAAATATGTCTAAAATTAAAGAACTGTTATTTAGAGGTGACACGCGATGAGAAAAAAATACTAAAAAATTTTTTTGACACACCAACTGAAAAGTTTTGCCATCACTGGGCTAAAACGACTTGCTCTGTTAAGTAAGCTATCATTCAACTTCATCCTTCAGAAATCTTTGGAATCAAACACAAAGCAACCTTTTTCATAATCCTTTCTTGATACAAGAATAAACAAAAACAGGCCTCTGTCGTCTTTCTCTTTGTCTTTTCATCAGCTTCTTTTTCGGCCATGTTTAGAATTGGAACAGTCAAAAAGTTTCTTGCAATTCTAAACTGGAACAGCGTCTTTTTTTGTGAGAATTCCTTCATCAACTTTATGAAAACTTGTTTACATAAATTTTGTCTTCTGCGGTTGGTAACCAGTCAGCTTTAAAACGTGCCTCTAAAAATGTACTAAGTCAGGTTACAAAAAAATCAATGGTCAAGTTAAATATTCAACTTAAATAGAACACGAGACAAGACTTGAAAAATTTGCAGTTTCAATATCATCCTTTTCAATGACTTCTTCAGACCAATAAAAATAGTACAAGCGTTACTGATAGTTACGTAACGCACTTTTCGGCATAACAACGTATTCTATGATAAAACAAGCCTTGTAGCATTTAATTATAAGACGCTCTTTTCTTTTTTGAGATTTTGGTAATTTTTCAACAGGTGCATTCAACAAACCCATTTCTGCTTTTGCGAATGACAGCGTTAAACTCTCATTTGGGTTTCTGTCTACGTAAAAATTCGCTTGGTGTTTTACTCTCTCCTTTTGTGTTCTGGTTGTTGCAGAAAAAAAATACTAAACGCTTTGATAGCTAATCCTGTAATTTATTAGATGTATTTTTAGTAAGTTTAAAAAAACTTTTTCCAAATTAGATTAGAATTAGAATTACTTCCATTTTTCTCTAATTTGTCAAATTAGACAGTTAGAATTATTTAGTTGTCCCACTCTGTTCGTTTTTGTTGTTCTCTCACAAAATAGCAAATTTGCAAGCTTTCTTTTAAATTACTGAAAACCAAAAACGCTGCTATTACTTAATTAACACAATTAATGTGAAAAAACATTTAAAAGAGATCCAGGGCAAAATGGATGCAAAGTGTGAAAAATCAATTCTTAATAAGTAATGTACAATGTATTCTTTTTTACTGACATCTTGAGTGGTGTCAAGAATAATGGTAAAAAAAGGAGGGCTTTATATTCGCTTTTTATATCATGAAGAACTTCTTCAACCAGTACTGATATTATTTTCTTTTGTATCAATATTGTTTAGAAGCTTTAGGTAGTTGTAAAAGTTTGTCTTAAACAGTGTCGTATTTGGCAAGAAGCTGTATGATAGAGAGAAAATTGTTATCTTTCGAAAGTTCTTTACTGGATCTGCGAAAAGGTAAATTGCATTTTGCTAACATCAACGTAACATTCAGTAGTCTTTCCAAAACATTTTGCAAAGTTTTTTTTTCAGCAAAGACTCGTGCAGCGCTTTTTCTTCATGTATTGTCCCCCTGTTTCTCCATTGCTCATATATGACACACGCCCCGGCATGATGTGTGGAGCTTTCATGGCTTCAAATTTACTGGGATAAATGCCTCCAGTCATTTATACCGGTTGTACCCCAAGGGTTTTGAAGTGCGTAAGAAGTCCCTGGAGAGACACTTTCATGAGAAAATAACCAGCAGGGCTAGCAGTAAACACGGTCCATGCTTGATGAATAATATAACCAAAATCATCGTAGTTTTGGACCTCATTGTGTTACATAATGGTAATAATTCGTTGAAAATAAACAACCGCTTTGGAGCGGATCTTTCAACCAGAATTCGCTTCAATCAATGAAGGACTCAAACGTTTATAGCTCAAAAATATTGTTTAAATATTGCTTATGGATGATATATGAGGGATGCAGTTAGCCAATTGCTTGTTTTGGTAATGTTATGTTTTTTTGTTTTTTTTTAATAAATAATACATATAGAATCAATCAACTAATGCAAAGAAGCAAAAACCAGAGTATAGAAAACAGAGGTTTGTTTTAATTTTTTAGAATCGAAAATGATTTCAAAGTGGTGGTAATGCATTTCTCAGTAGTAAAGCAGGGAGCCAAATTTTTATTATAAACGTTGTTTTTGTGTGTTTTGCAATTTTTTCGCTTAGTATCATTTTGATTTAGTAAAATTAAACTAACAACAACTGCCGAAAAAAGATTTTTAATGGGAAAAGTTTTATAAATGAAAACATATCGGTAAAAAGTTGTTGAACGATTTCATAAATAAGTGTTCTGGTGGAAGTATTTCTTATGACTATTTTTTTAATGCATACAAAGAAACGTCGACAGCATGGTCGAGTGGCTAAAGCGCCAGAATTGTAATCAATATGGTATCGGTTCAAAAGCTATTCGGACCATTCTGTTGTGTCCTTGGAAAAGACAATTTACAACACTTTCCTCTGCTTGGTGATCTTGGCAAGCAGTTATAATTTTTAGTCATACTTCTATTAAATTTCAAGCGGACAGCAATTTCTCGGTGTCTCTGGAAGTAGGTTGAGGTAATGCTTACCCTACGTTTTAGCGCCTTTATCGCTTTCCTGCGAGTCAGAAGGATAAATATAGTGATAAAATAAATAGAATAACAAATTTGTTTAAACTTTTCAGATGATGCATGAGATTATTATTTGTATTTTTTTTAGAACGTTTTGTGACCAAGTTGCCAAGTAAATTTTCAAAAATTGTATTAATTGAACTTCAAAAATTATTATTAAACTTATTCAAACCTCAAAACTTACTAGCTTATCAAATGTTTTGTATCTTACAATATTTTTAAAGGTAAACCAATGAAGTTTAAATATCTTCAACAATTTCTATTTACAGCATTTTTTAATTCACTAACTACCGCTAGATGATGGTATGAAGTAATTTAATGGCTATAAACTAGCAATTTTTAATATTTTTCATACTTTTGAAATTGATTGCATTGTTTCAATGACGCCAAAGGCGAAGATTAGAACTATTTCAAATATTGTATTAAATTTTTGTAAATGTGGCGTTCTGTGGTTGGGTAATTGAAGGTTATAGTTTTTCTTTTTTAACTTTAATAATAGTTATTGTATTATGAGTCTATTCTTAAATTTGGTTCACTGGTTAAGATAAAAAGCATTAGTTGTTCGTAAATGCTTCACTGCAACTTAAAATCAACTAAAAAATGATCTTTTAACATAATCATTATTTGATTGCGAGAAAGGTTACAATGTGTTAAAGCTTATTTTTAAGATTAGTTAGAGGCTTACTTCGGATTAGCAAAAAAACGTTAGTAGTTAAGTACAGCTATTCTTAATTTCCATAATTTAAAGTAAAAGTTTATTTCCATAATCACGAATTGCCATTTTTCTGTTTAAAAAAGTTATTGATAAAACTTTTAATTTTAATAACCATTTTGTTATCTGCAAAAAACTTGAAAGAACAATTTTTCTACACGTAGAGGCCTTAGGGCGCTATGGAGACTTTGAGCTGCAAAAGAAAAGTAATGCAGCTGGTGGTCAAATCAAATAGGTTCTTATTTTTGTGATGGTGTTCATCAAACAGTTTTTGCTTAGGTTATCATTTTGTCAAAGCAAGTTTCTACTGAAAAAATCTTTGTTATCAGCAGTAAGAGGGAAACATTAAAAAACATGAAAAAGTCAAAAAAAACCCTCAGCTTAATTTAAAGTTATTTGGAAATTTTACTACAGTTCGCTTGGATTTCTACAAACACAGCACAGTCTCTCGGTGTTGACGCCACTGCGGCGTTTTTAAATTTTCAATGACATTTTCTTTGCACAGTAAGCGTTTTGATTGTTTGTTCGTTAAAAATTGCTGTTTTTATGCTCTGAGTTATACTACATACGGTAGTTATCAGTTTTAAAAATTATTCCGTTTATTTCTTTGATAAATTTGCTTTAAAATAGCATAAATCAAGTTGAGTAAGGGCATAAAAACTGTAAAAAAAAAATTTATAATCCAATATGAAATTATTGATTTTTGACTGAGCTTAGAATTAAAGCAATTGATTCCGAACCAAGCCAAGTTTTAAAAAATCTACGTCAGTGAAACAGGCTATAGTGTGCCAGCTGTCAGTCGCAAACAAAAGGTCTTGCTGTAAAAGATGAGTCAGAAAAAATTTGATTAGTCAGAAAAAATTTAACATAACAGACTTGGTTTGGATCTCATTTCGCTAGATAGGAAAATTCTAAAAAAACTTTTGTAGCCAGCATTCAGCCAATTTTCTTCCTAATTTTTGTCGCTTAGTTTGGGGCACCTTTACTTTCTATGATTTTTGAACAGCTAAAAATGTGTTTGTTTTTCCAGGTAGTATTAAACTTCAAAATTCTTAACTTTTTTACTCATTCAAAGTAAGAGAGTTTGTAGCTAACTTATAGCTAACTTATAGACAGGCGAGATGCGAGGGGACAAATCGCGGCAAACTTGAATTGGAGCCAAAAACCAAGTTGATGATCAAAAAAGGTCTCTGAATTTTGTTTTTTTATCTTTCTTCATCTTCGCTTAATATTCTGGCTCCAATATCAGCTTTTCCAGTTAAACTCACGCTGGTCCTGCGAAAGTGAAATAAGTTATTAAAAAATTACTTGCGTACCAGAAAAAATTAGTGAATAATTGGAGGGTACAAAAAATGGGTCTTTTCAAGAAGTCACGTGAGTAATTTTTTTTGCTAAATCTAACCCGAATTCCTCCCTACAACACTAGGATTAAATAAACTTAGAAGAAAAGGATCTCTTAAAAAGCAATTAAACCAAAGGCGGATCTGGATTAATTTCATGAACGAAAACTGCTTACGATGACTTCTTGAAGAGACCCAAAAGTGGTGGAGCATGGCCCTCCATTCCCCTTTTTTAGAGGATCGGCCTGTGTATAAATGTAAATAAAGGTTGCAACCAAAATTTTTCTGGAGAAAACCAAAGCCAAATTGTTTTTATTGGCTTTTGGTTGAAATTCGGTAAGTGAAAATAAAAAAGCAAGGACCTGACCCTTAATAGTGTTTTAAGTACAAAACTGATAATTTCAGTTTTTTTACTAATAGAGTTTTTTTACTAATAGAAAAGGCGCGGTCATTTTTTGCTATTATGTTTGCAATGTTTAATTCGTTCGTGATCATTACACGTTTTTTGGATTATAGAAATTTTAACATATAACGCAATTTGACTTAAAATGCTTTAGCTGACGTTGAATAGAAATTCATTTGATAAAACAATATAAATTAAATTCTGCATTTTTTAAACAGTTTTGAGTCTCGTAAAATAACTTTACTTCCTTAATTGCAAGAACTTGTTAAAATGGAAACAGATTGCATATTGTGTCCAAATCAAAAATTGATAGCAAGAATAATAAAAATAGCTAATAAGCTTTAAATTTTTCAAAAATTGCATATTTTTTATCAAAAGTAAGTTACTAAAGAAAACGTTGTCACTTCCTGTTTTATTTTGCCGGTATGCAAGAACTATGTTTTTAGGACCATGGGGTAAAATGGTGGGTTTATACAGTGTATATTATGCAACTTTTTCCACTACTTTAACAACATTATGAATGAAATACAAATTTTGTTTTTCCAAATCCTTTTAGTACACTAAATTTTTGCAAATATGACAATTTCAAACTTAGTCAGCTTAGCAGCAGATAAAGTTCAATAAATGGTTTAAATAATGTCTAAGTCGAAGAACTGCAATGGATGAATATTATTTGTGATGTCGTTTGTCTAACCTCTTCATTGTTTGTGAAAATTTTGAAACAGATTATACAGAATAATTTTAATTACGCAAAAAGGGAAAATTGTTCGCGAAACATTTGGAAATTTTATGTCGTCCAACAAAAAAGATGGGACCCTGACCGAAACTAAAACATCAAAGTGTGTTGACTTTTTAAAAATTTTCCTTTTCTTTCTAAACAGGTTCGCACAATTGGTACCACACTAATGGGCCATTAACTGGCTCATATAAAATTTCATGGATATAGTCGTACTTGAGTTTAGCAGTAGACGTGGTCCGAGGGAACAAACTCGTTTCTCATGCTCTGACGTAGCATTTTCAAGAACTTTTGCTTTGGGCTGTAACTTGAGAGAAATGTTTATTGTATACCGAGCAAATACATTTAAGTCGAGCGTTATGTTTAACGTCTTTATATATTTTTTATTATTTATCGCTATTGAAGCTTTTTCCACAGTTTAGACAAGTGTTGTTTTCCCATAGTAGCAGAGGCGAACTGCTAAATATTTATTCGGGAAAGCTTAGGGCGTGAAAATACGTGACATTTGCATTAAACTTCAATTTAATCCGCTCCTACTGTGAGGAATTGTTGCTCTTTCTTAAGGTAAAAAGTGATAATAAATTTCTTTCTTCGGCGTTTCAAATATTACGTTAAAGTTTATATTTACCACTTTGGTAACTTGCGTTTGTCTTTTGAAAGTAAAATGAAAAATGTCAAAAAAATAGAATTTTGTTTTAAAGAGAAGCAAATAAATAACATCATGACCTGACGTAACAATCGACATTTATACAAAACAGTTCACCAAAGCCGCATAATTATCGTAAATTTATTAATATTTTTAAGCGAAAAAGAGAGAAATTTATTTCGATTAAATTTGCAATGAGTTTAGAGCGTGACATACAGTTTGTTCATGGTTGAATAAAACTATTACTAGCCAAAAACAAGGTTGTTTTTTATCTTTATATTTATGCTACTGACTTCCAGGAAAGCGTTAGAAGCGCTTTACATACGGCACCTGTCAAGCGATTATCTCGACCTGCTTCCGGAGATGTCAAGGCATTGCTGTAAGGTAGAAATTTTTTATTTGGATTTTTAGTTTTATTTAGAGATATGATCGAAATTTAGAGCTTCTTTGTGTCGATCATGCTCGCCTTTAACCACGGCCACAACAAAGTATTCGTTGTTTGTTTTATTGATTTTTTTGCTTCGCGTAGCGCTGGCTTTGATTTTAAGCGCGGAAAGATCAATAAAAGAAACAAAGATTCCATTGCTTGTAGTGGAAACGAGCTTAAACCGCTCGACCGCGCTGTCGACAAGCTTATTGTTACTTTGTCTTTAGACTGCTGTTTCGTTTACAGCAATCTATAATTAAATAGATTAACCAAACTTCAAGCATTGCTAAGATTAATAAATTAGATTAACCAAACTTCAAGAATTGCTAAAAAATTTGAAATACCTATTGCTTTTAAAAAAATTTCCACCACTGCAGCAGTGATGGCATTGGTCCCGGTGCAAGCAAAATAGAAGCACATTTTCGTGTACCAAATTTTTTTGGTCCCCCCTAAAGAAAGGTCATCAATTTTGGGGAGCCGCCGTCATGGCGCTGCTATGAAAAAATACAGCAATATTTTGCTTAATGGAGCCATTTTTTGACGTTTTTAGGGAGGGGGTTCGTTTGCTCCGTACTAAAGCCATCACTGCACTGCAGCGAGTGCAAATAGCAGCTTTGCAGCTGTAATTTTTAATTTTACGCAGCATTGTGGTTTTTAATAGCAAAATGCCAGTTTTGTGTTAAAAAAGGATGAATTGAAATAATTTATTCGGTAGGCCTAATACAGGAAAAAGTTTTATTGTTAAATTTGAAAATTTGAGGTCAGATTAGCCTTCTACATTGGAAAACTTTGACGGACGTTTTTAGTCTTTAGGCCTAAAGTAGGCCAGTGCTCCGCAATCGATAAGCGGCGAGATAACAGCAATCTAAACATACTTCTAAAAAAAATTATTATTTTTTTAAAAATTTAAGCTCTACAGCGTTTATACAATTTGCTGATTATTATCAATTTATAGCTGAGTTTTTTAACTACTAAGAATTAATCATAAACCCATTACGTATTTCAATTATTTTTGGTCCAGATGTGTAGCAAAATTGTAAGACCTTTTAAGGCTGCTGCGAGTCAAAAAAAGTTTTTGGGCATTGATATAGACTGTTCCGGGCGGAAACTTGGTGTTTGCGCTCAGAGTGAGTTTTTGTGTGTTTTTTATTAAAATTATTACGCTTAACGTTTTACCTAGGCGGACGAAACTCAATAAACAAAGAAACGTACAGCCCAAGAGCTTAAAGCATGAGTGCATTTAGCAATTGATTGTAAACCTTTTAAGCTTCTACGTGTCTTTCACATTGAAAATGAATAAATCCATCAAACATCACCCTGGCATCTACTTTTATCATTTTAAATTAAATTCAAAATTTACTGGATTTAAAAATTAGCTGGCTTGGTTATTCTAATTTATCAATAATCACATTAAAAGAAATGATAAAAGCGTTCACGTTGTGAGCTAGTTAATTACTTTATAGTATATCTCTAGTTTTTGCTGCTGATGGTTGGTACGATCGCGTTACGTATAAAGAAAATACACTCTCTTTCTCGATTATGCTTATTTAATACTTCGAGAATAACGTCTTATCATATAACACTGTGTTTTATCATCTTTATAACGGATAAGTCGCTTTTTGATGGCAGCAGACGTGCAAAGCGCAAATTTTTTTCACGAATTCTAAAGGCGATATTTTAAACACGAATTCTAAAGACCTGAGTGATAGATTCGTATGTACAGTGCAAATCGTTTCGCGTGATATACCTTTCCGGACCGTGGTTAGTAGTTCCGCTATTAAATTAATCGATATTCTCCGTTATGCAAACGCACCTGTCTACAGTGGGGCATGCATTGTTTTAAGAAAAGGTTAGAAGCTGTGACAAAAAATTTGTGAGGATAAGTCAGATACGTTTCAAGTAATGTTAAAAAAATTCGATAGCTTTTACGTCACATATTGTATAGGCACATTAATCCATAAAGTTAATTGTATCGTGTTTTGATAAAATACATTTTGATCGGTTTTGCACATGTAATATAACAGGACTGGCCATGGGTTTGGATTAAAGCCTAAATCTGCCGGATCAAGAGATTTTATGAATTTTAATTTGTAAATAGACTTTTAAAAACGGATTTCGAATGGATTTGGATTTATATATTTTAGCAAGGTATTATTGAGCCGAAACAGTAAAACATATTCACACTTAAAATTTTAAATTTGAATGAGATATGGATAATGGATATGCTTCATCAGTTTTGTTAGAATTAGGATTTGGATTCAGACTTAACAGGATTGGAATCGGACATGAAAAATGTACAATAGGCGATTCACACCATATAGCTTTTAAAATTATTGGCGACACTGCGTCCGATTTAATTAGCATTGAGTATTTCCATCTAACCTTCACCGAGAAAAGATGAATCGCTAAATATAAATGGTAAATCGAAAATGATTTATTGTTAACTCACAATCAACATCAGAAAACAATTAAGACGAATTTTTGGTCTGATCGAATTTTGAACATTATTTTTTTAAATGTTTTACAGCAAATTTATGTCTTTGAAATTGTGCTCAATAAATTTATAACTTTTGTTTTAATATACTGTTTTCATTTTCAAAGGTCGTGAAAAATACGGCCAAAAGATGGCAAATGGAAAAGACCTTAAGCTTACGAGGCTTGAAAACGTCGATAACAGCAGACAGTGTCACTGTTTCAGTCTTAAAATCCTCGTTAGCAATGTGTTGACCAGTACTTGACTATATAAATAGCTTAAAAAGAGTTCTTTTGATTTTTTATTCACAAAGATGACTATTGTCTGACGGGAAAGAGCTCTGAAAAGCTCTTGGCAGGGGGAAGCAAAATTCCAAAAAAAATGCACCTTTTACAGATTCTCCACTTAGTATCGCAACCATTTTTAGCTAAAAAAAAATAATTTAACCAAATTCAACTAATTTTACACAAAAAAAAACAGTTATCACTTTCAATTAGTGTCCAAAATCTCGATTTTTATCGTAAATTTAAATCGGAGACAAAAACGAGAAAAATACGGCTCATTTTCACTACAGCGTTAGCAGGAATAATCTTTGTTCTTTTATTGATCTTTTTACTTTTTTCCGCGCTTTATCCCAAAGATACGCAAAAAGATCAATAAAGCAAACAAAAAATACTTCCGCCAACGCTTGTAGTGCAAACAAACTTTAAGCCTTTACCTTCAATCGATAGGATATCTTCATTGAGTTTTTATGATTGTAAGGGCAAGTTGGGTTACTTGCTTGCCCCATGTATTTGCATCCCGTCGCTCTCCTGCAAGTTACAAAGATAAATAAAAAGATAAAAAATATAAATTTTTTAATTTCCCAATTTCCTTAAATTCACATTAAAATCAAGTCAAAAGACAAGTAAATCAACAAAATTATTTCTAAGCGTTCGCGTTGATATATATATTTTTTTTTAATTTATTTATTAGTTTTTTAAGGCAATGTACTTGCGCCTGAAAAATGTTCTTGACTGTTCCTGCGTATGATTCTATATAGAAGTTTTAAAGAATTGCATGTAGCCTACTTTTCTACTCTATATAGAACAAAAAGCATAAAAAGTTATGATATTTCATGATAAATTAAATTGAGAATGCATACGGTTTTGCCGAGATATACTTGATTTTTATCGAATTAAAGCGTTGGACCGTCCACTACTTGCAGCAATTGTCCTATTGAAGCTTTAAAACTTTTGTTTTGACTCACAAAAAAATTTTAATTTTGTTTTTCTTACGTTTCGACTAAATGATTTTGGCCAATTATAAAAATTTTTATGGAAAAATACTCAGTTAAAATGTTGCAAAAACGGCAAGTTACATTAATTAAGAAAAGGATTATTGTATTTTGTTTCAGTGTTACGGTAAAAATTATATTTTATCTCGCAAATTAGTGATCCATGGTTAGAAACACGACAAAAAATCGTTTTTCTGCGTAAAACTTAATGTGCATAAAAACTTCAACAAGCATCAACAAAATTAATTTCATTCATCACAAATTATGATTTAAATGTTCTTATAGCCAGCACGTGTAAAAAGACACATTTTCGGTTCAACTACTTGGCGATTCAAGAAAATGTTTTAATTTAACAAATTTCAAATCAGAAGACATCTTTCAAAACTACATAGATCAAGAAATTTTAACACTAGAAGGACCAAAATTTACGACTACCTAGAAGGACCAAACGCGTCAATTGACGCACGCACTTTTTTTTTTGAAATTTGTATGCGTTTCTCTCTATATTGTAAGGCTTCTGAAAGGCAGACCGTGCACATTTGAAAAGTTATAACATTGCCAAGTATCTAGGTCAACGAAACGAGTATGCTTTCAAAGCTTTATCATGGACAGGAAAAGTATCGTTTGCTGCAACACTTTTCACCTTTTGGGCTTTGACACACTACACAGACGTTAGTTTTTCTATTTCTGCACGATTTATAAAAACACGTGCGGCGGTTTTTTGAAGCAGGCTGTCACACTCTCTTTTTTTAGTTTTTGTGTAGCAAAAGAGGCAGTACTGGATCTCGTAGGTCTTTAAAAAATCAATGACTCCGTAGCACCATTAAGGCTACCAGTGAGTTCTTCACATACTTTTTGTATGTACGCTCTATGGCTGAAGTTGCTCGTGCACACAGCTTTGTGGATAACCCAACTGTTTATTACACCGATGTCAATAATATTATAAAAGATATGTACTGGCCATCTTCTGCTAGCAGCTTTCATTGAATACAGCCTGGATATTTGATCCAAAACATCTACACCAACCTTCGTCTGGTTATGAAAGAGCACGGTTTCTGGCTTACGCTTCGGATTATTGTGCTCTAGAATAACCACTTTTTATGTAGGGTGCTCAGAATTTTTAAAGACTTCGACTGTTTGCACTAATAAGAAGTGATAGTCGCTGTAGTGTTTCCTGTGTAGTGTACAGCCATAGTGCTATGCAACATACGCGTCTTCAACAAGTCTGGAATTTTCCTTCGGTTTGCTCGAATTGTTGCCACCAAACTGCATTGCCGTTTTGCGAGTCTCAATGAAAGGTCCAAGGAAGTGAAATAATTGTCACCCGTGACATTAAAACCTTGGCTGAATAAAGGAATCATTTGCTTCATCACCACATTCGTTGGCAAGCTGGCATCTCCACTTCTCTTCCAGTCCTTCCCAAGATAAGAAAATCCGTTGTATAGATACTTTCTCTCTACATCGACGGCTATCCAAAACTTTATGTCGAACTTATCTGGCTTGTTCGGCATATACTGAATAAACTTACACTTGGCCGTGCAAGAAAAAAGTTGCTCATCGATGGCTATATTCACGTTGGGATCGTGGGCCTTCAGGAAATTCTTTAAAAACGTATTCCACAGCAATTGTGCCAAGCAAAATTTTCCCTCTTCCAAATTCCTCCTCCTTTTAGTTTTCAAATCAAATCTGAGAAACTTGATGATTTTTAAAAATCTCCAACGTGGCATAGTAGCGTTGAACAAAGGGCATCCCCAAGATTTATCCTATATACTTTTTATGGGCAAAGTCCTTCCACCAATTACTCCACGTGCCACAATAAGTCCCATAAGTTTGTCCAGTTCATCTAACGTAACCGTCCAGCCGTTATTTGCAGTGACACGATGTGCTTCTAAGGTAGTGCACTTCAGAATATTCTTCAACGTTAGCTCGTTGAAAAAGATGCGGAGCGAAGAAAGAGGACTGCCGCGTAAAATGCTGGATGTGAAATATGATGTAGGTCCTGCACGGATTCTAACAATGTTGTGCTGCTGTAATCGTTCAGTAGTGACTTGGGAGGAAACTGAGCGCCGCCAGTGGGATCTGTCTTTGCTCAAAAGGATTTCTTTATCATTATCACTGCTGTTTCAAGGACGCGCATCATCATCTGTGTTGATTGGTGCTTCCTGGTGTGTATATTCGTCATCTGAATCAAAAGAATTCTGCTCATTTTGAATATCCAGAATCACATTGTTGAGTTCATCAGATTTGGAATTTGAGTACTCACCATCAGAAGACTCTAAAGCAATAATTTGCAACAATTGCAACGCTTAATCAGCAGCAAACCTTTGAGACATTTTACATGCAAAGAAAATACTATATCAGTAATTTATTTGGCTCGTGACTTGTGAAAACACAACTCATCGTTAGACACTGTGCAAAATGCTCGTTGCACAAATTATTTCAAATTAGCTGCTCCTGTGATGCTAAGAATAAACATATTATTATCAGGAACAACCTATTTAGAGCTTCCATGACTGAGATATAGCTTGGTCAAGGTAATAGCCATGCCCCTCAAATACAGCTTATCCTCTTTTCCAACTTAGTGCTTACAATAATAACTTCTATGGTAGCAATATTCACAACACTAGGCTAAGCTATACTTGATTTTCTTGTAGTTAACGCAAAACAGAAAACTACTACGTATTGTCCGCCAGGCTTTTACGCAGCCATTTCCCGTAAATTTCTCATAACACAAAATAGCTTAGCTGATGACGCCGAGAATCACCAGAAAAAGAGTGACAACGAATTGAAAATACTTTTTCATAGATCAGGACAGTAGCAGCACAACGAGCGATTGATAAAACTAACTCGATAGGGAATAAATAAACTTAAAACACAATTATTACGTCATAGTAAGGTACGCTGTTTACGTTGTTTGGTGCCATAAAAAAACTGCTTTAGAAAAAGACAATATAATGATATCTATCAAGAAACTGTTGGTAAACAGGTTGGTATGGTTCGTTTCGACGTGTTAATAAGTCTTGCGTCAATTGACGCGCTTGGTCCTTTTAGGTATAATTTCATTTTTTTCCCTAATTTTTGCCCCGCAGGTCATGAAATTTGGTCTGAGAGTGTCTACCTATAAAAAAAAAAAGTCAAAAAGTACGAAGTGATAATACTTCAGAAAGCGCGATTTATCGCCATGCAAAAACTTAAATGCGTCAATTGACGCGCTTGGTCCTTCTAGTGTTAAACAATAAACTGCATGGGCCGTAAGGGGTGCAAATTCTCTATGAGAAGCAAAACATAACATAATTTCATACCATGACCTCAATTTATTGACGGCCGTTAGATAAAACTAACTTGTAATAGGGGCGGCAATAGAAAAACGTGTGCGCATTTCTGATTTAAAGCTATGTTTTAGGACAGTAATTTTTGCTAAGTAGTCCCAGGTGTGTTCTTAGAAAAAAGTTTATTAAAGGCTTAATCAGTTTTATTTTACTTTTTTTGAATGCGCTTTCAGCTGATTTTAATTGAAAAAATTCTGCAGGTTTTTTTAGTTTTATTAAAATTTTACTTTTAAAGATTTTCTAATCACCAACTTCATTTACATTTAGCAACAAAAATGTTTTCGCTTCGAAAAAACTTATTTTAGCGATTAAAAAGAATTGTTTTTGTTTCTAGGAATTTTCAAAGTTTCTTCGCAAGATTTCGTATTTAAATCTGTATCAATTGACTAAGCAATTTGATGGTGATCCAAATTGAATCGTTGGAGCACGAAAAACGTTTACTACATTTGCTTGAAACAAAACGTTTATTTTCAAGACCCATGGAACCAGTTCTTATTATCGGTATCACTTTTTGTTGCATTAAAATCTTAGACTATATAGGCTAATCTGACCACCACCAACATTGGAGAATTTTCACCCTTTCAGTGACGTGTATTTGCAGCAGCAATAGTTTGCATCTTTACTCAACCTTCTTTTGCATTTAACCAAACTTATCTATTTCTAGATCAGTATAAATATTATTAAATTATTGATAAGTTTTCAAGTTTTTGTTAGTTTAATAGTTTATGAAACAGCTCGTCGTCGTCGTCGTCGTCGTTTGAAGAATATCCACTCCAGGTCAGACACAAACAGGACTGGGGCCGAGGGTTTATCCTTTTACTACCCCAGACTGCTGCACTGCCTGGATCAGATGCTGGCAGTGATGTCATCAAGCCAGCATCGAGTTTCGTCATCCAAAACCGTCAGACCTCGTGCTCCATGCTCCATGCGATGTATAGGGCACGCTGTTAGTACATGGTCTGTGGTTTGCTCAGAGGCGCCACACTCGCAATTCGGTAAAGGAGCGAGACCCCATTTGTGCATGGACGAATGGAATTGCCCAACACCAGTCCGCAGGCGGTTGAGCTTAACCCAAGCTGCTCGGGGTAAGCCCATCCCAACGGGCCTGGCACCGGTCTGGGGCACAAAAGCACGGAGCCTGGAAGCATCTTCACAGTACTCCGTTTTCCATTTGTAATTTGTTCATTCAGAGGCGCGGATGCCAAGTCTGGCAAGGTTGTCCAAAAGATTCCGCGCACCTGGCACAAACGGGCGTCTGGATCTTAGTCTCACTTGGCCAGTATCTGAGGACCCATTTAACAGACCATGCAAAATATGATCGGGGTCCAAAGATCCACGGTAATCCAAGGAGAGTGTCGCTCCCATTCGGCGAAGCTCAGCTAGCTGGATGCCTGAAAGTATGGGTAGGTGGTCCGTTGGAGTGGGACGCATGCATCCAGTAACTATGCGCAAGGCGTCATTCAAGACACTGTCGATGAGGCGAGTGTGAGCACTGCAACACCAGACTGGCGCACAGTACTCAGCTGTTGAGTAGACTAGAGACAAGGTGGCTATGCGTAGTGTTTTAGCACCAGCACCCCATCCCGAGCCCACGAGTCGCCTCAGCAGTGTGACGCGCGATGATAGTTTTTTGCGCAATGCCACTAAATGGTGACGAAACGTGAGCGATCTGTCCAGTTTTACCCCAAGGTAAGTAGGGGTTGGACAGAACGGTAAAAGTCCACCGATGTTGTAGACCTTTAGCTCACGTTTGGCCTCTCGATTGTTTAAATGAAAGGCTGCCGTCATTGTCTTAGTGTGACTGAGCTTCAACCTCCAAGTCTGGAGATACGCTGACAGTGTGGACATGTCTTGGCTTAAGGTCCCCTCCAAGTCCTTCCAGTTTCCAGAAGAATGCAACAACGCTAGATCATCAGCATAAGCAAACTTTCTGGAAATCATGGAAGGCAGATCGTACGTATAGATGTTAAATAGGAGGGGAGCCAAGACCGATCCCTGAGGAACCCCGTTTTTAAGACGGCGTAGCCTGCTTTGCTTGCTGTTACCGGTGGTAAGGGTGAAACTTCGATTTCGGACAAGCTCCATGATCACTTTGACCATGTGCTTATCCGGAAGTAGTCTCAGCAGCTTGCAGGTAAGACCACGGTGCCAGACAGTGTCATAAGCAGTTGTCAGATCGACAAATACGGCACCGGCCTTCTTTTTAGCCTCGAAAGAATCCTCGATGTTCTGGGTTAGCAGAACAACTTGATCTACGGTTGACTTCCCGCGTGGGAACCCAGCCTGCTCTTTAGGGAGCAGCGGATCGATTAATGGTTCAACGCGGGCGTAGATAAGCCTCTCGAGGATCTTGTAGGGGACACAAAGCAGAGATATCGGTCGATAACTCTTTGTGTCCCCCACGGGCTTTACTGGTTTTGGGATCGCGACCACAAGCGCTCTTCTCCAGATCTTGGGAATTTTGAGTCGGCGCAAACAGGAAGAAATGAAGTCACGTAACCAGGACTTCAAAGCAGCTCCGGCATGGAGTATAAGCTCGGGGCAGATGGAATCATGTCCCAGAGCTTTACCTGGTTTTAAATGTTGAAGGGCAGCAGCAAATTCTCTCTAACAGCTCATAACCGTTTTAGATTAATTTTTTTTATAATTATTTGCTTATTTGAATCTTATATGGATGAAATTAAATATGGGATTATTATTTCATAACACCAGAATCAATTAAACATTTGTCAAAATTTAATAAGAAAGTAATTTTTAAGTTAAAGATATTGTGCTTCTTTTAAAACAACTTCAATATTTCATTATTATCCCTACAAGCCACAATGTACACCTGTTTTGCTGCTTCTTCCTTTTTCTGATCCGCACCCTTAATTAGTTTAATTGTTGAATAATAATATTCAATAGTTTGTACTTTTAGGATGTGGCGAGTAAAAGTAAAATAAAACTTGACTAAACTGAATAAGTTAAGATGGCGTGTGGTATAAAAACTATTTGAAAAAGATTTAAAAAAATGAATTATGATCAAAATCCATCTTATTTTAATTAAATTAAGTAAACTAATGTTACTTGTGTCAAAAAATAAAAAATTTGATAATTTTTATTATTTTTGACAATTTTTCGATTAATTTTTTGAAAATAGCTGTGACCTGAAAATTTAAAATTTTTATTGCATATTGCGCTAAAAAAAATTTTACCAGTTATGCTTTGAAATTTTACGTAATGCATAGTTATATTTACAATAGTTCAGTTGATAAATTAATTTTGGAAAATAAAACACCAATAAATAAACCGTAAAAAGAAAACTGAAATTTATGCAGAAATAAAGACAAACAATAACAACGACAAAATAAGGCACAATCTCGAAGGAAAATTACGAAGAGACCGATTTAGGTCTCAAGCAGTCACCCAAAAATTGTCAGAAAGCTGGTACCATGAAAGGGAGAAAAGTTTACAAAATAAATTTTTTGTGGAACAAACCTTTTTGACGCATTACCTTTGTTGTTTAATTTTCTTATTTTTAAGAAAACATAATAATTGAAGTTCAATCACAATCTTTTTTTTCGTAAAAACGTCAATTTCAGTCTTGCACCCCGATGATTGGGGACTCGCGATGTAAAGGATGCAGTGGTGTAATATGTTAATTCATTTCATCTATTATTTAACCTTTAGTAAGGCTATGAAATAATAGTTAAAC
This sequence comes from Diplosoma virens, assembly GCA_963680785.1. Lineage (NCBI taxonomy): Eukaryota > Metazoa > Chordata > Ascidiacea > Aplousobranchia > Didemnidae > Diplosoma > Diplosoma virens. Next base: position 22,449,697 of record OY796883.1, read on the forward strand.
TGTTATTTTTAAACATGTCCTTTTGTATTAAGATATTTTACAACAATTGAAATAAAATATTAGATTTTTAAAAGGCTTTAATTGGAATTAATTTTTTTTCCATTGTCAAGTTCACGGCCGCTTCTTGTGGCTAACGATTCTGCTTTCTGCTCGAGAGATCTAGATTCAATTACCGAGCCCAGGAATCATGACACTGCTGTTGCCAACAACTTTTTTATTTGTGATTTAGTATTTATCTGTGGCTTTTAATATAAAACCATCAAATATAAAACTGTATAATGGGTATTTTTGTCTTCATGTGCGCCTACACGTGGCGTGAAAGTATTATTTTATAAATAATACAATTTGAGATTTTTTAAAAGAATGTTATGTACTTGCCAAACACTTTTTAAAAGTTGCAATCACAATTCTTCAAGAAGTTATAGTGATCTTGTATATCGCAATAAAAAATAACAGATTGTCTCATACTTGGGTAAACGTTTTGAATTTAAAAAGTTTATACTTTAACATTTATTTTCATAAATTTTTAATCGAGCTGTATTTCGTTGGGAATACTTCCTGACATTTAATTATGTAAATTATTCAACGACAGCTTATTAAAAGACATTTTATAAAACTGCATAATGGAGGAACACGGCATCACATTTTTTCACAGATGTATTTTAATGTTGATAAATCTAATTCAAAATAACAAGAAGATGTTTCAATCATAAAAACTTGCACATTTACTAACACCGACTGCAAATCAACTGCCCCTCGATCAACTGTCATTTTAACTGTAAAAAACCCTCTTGTACTAACTATTTAGTTTTATTTTACAGGCGACAAAAAGTTTACAAAAACTCACTTTAGTAAGATGAAAAAGCATTCCGATTTTCTATCACGTTTGCAAATCTACGCTGATGGAATTAGTTCAGAAAATGGTTAGTAAAAATATCTTTAACAACTGTATAAAACTAACCTTTTTTTGTAAAACGGCATTTATGTAGCATTGAACAATAAATTGTTGCCGATTTTTTACATTCTAAGTTAGCCTAAACGTGATTAAGTATTTAGCGATTTGGTGAATTATAGAAAGCAAATGCATTCTGATATGGTTGTAAAAGTGATCTGTAAATTAAGTATCAAACAGAACTCTTTTTAAAAGTAAATGTCTCAGTTTTTGTGGTAAAAACTATGAGTTTTTTACTTATCTCTTCTTATAAAAGATAGTAACAATATAGAATCATTGGCATTCTAGAATTTCTTTCCTTTTTCTCTTCAACATATTAATAGAAGTTTGATACAGTTTTTCGTAGAAAAGATGACACTATTTGTCAGACCATCTCCCTGCGTTGGTTTATATATGATACTTACCGGTAAATAGAAAAGGACCGGTTAAAACAAACCAACGGTCTTCTAAAATAATATACCCACCATATCGAGGTACCTCTAAGTTAAGAGAAACATAAAACAATCTTGTTTCAAGCGCCATTACTAAAACTTTCACAAAAAATAAAAAAAACTTATTTTGACCATCCTATTCAAGTGTAGTTAAATTTTTTTACCTTAATTTATATTTTTAACAATAGGAAAGAAATTTTGGTAATTAGCAAAAAGAAAATCTCATTATTTAAATAAGCTTTACATGTATATAGGTATTGTAAACTAATGCAACCAAATTGAAATGGCGCTGCATCAACCAATTTTTATTAACCGACTGAAAACACGACGATCTATAACCACTGCAAATGACTGCTAAGGCAGCCGTAAAGCCCATCACGAATTATACGAGAAGGCCTTATACTGTAAATACATTGTGCCATATGCACAATTAGTTCGATTAGTTCGAATACATGAGAACTTTACATAGATTGGTTTTTGTTACGGAACAAGAAACCAATAAATAATACAATGATGTTTTTCTTATGGTGATATCGGCATGTAAGCAGCTTTTTATTGTAATAAAGCAAAATCACCATTGTAAGATAGCAGCAATTCTTGCCAAAACTGAGGCTAAGTACTGAATTTTTTTCTGCTACAAAATGTACTTAATGTTTACCAGAAATTGACAAGTGGATGCCACCAGCTGTTACTCCGGCCACTGGAACATTGGCACCAATACAGATCTAGATTTCGCTAGCGTAGGTCCAAAAAGTCGCTTACTGGATAGACGTGTTCTTGAAAAGTTCCCCAGGTCACAACATGGACCTTCACTTATCATACCACCAGGGTTTGCTTTGTCAGTTCCAAGCATGCCTGTCAAGCAATGGAACTTCGGTAAGGCCAAATGAAGTCACTAAATTGCTTTGACAAACAAATTTGCAAAGGCTTTGATGCCACCTGATTCGCTTGATATGGATGCGGCTTACCAGGACTTTTACAACATCATTAAGAAAGCAGCCAAAAAGACTATACTACGCGGTTACCTAAACAACTATAATCGGTGTTGGGATGCGGAGTGTGAGTCCCTCTGTAAAAGTTGTCTACAGTTTTCTCAGGGAGACGGCTCGAGTTTGACTGGTACAGCTTTACTTGCCAAACTTGACAAGAAGCGGAGAAATTGATGTTTCGAAGCAGTTAAGAGCATCGACTTTTCACAATCAAGTCGAAAAGTATGGAGTATTTTGAACAACCTTACTGGTAAATCACGACACTCTTTTTGTCACTGTCCGGTTTCAGCTTGATGCTACTGCATTTCAGCTAGTCAGAATTGAGATATACGAGGCTGTTGACCGTAAGTCACTTCCACTTGTTTCTTAAAAAGTGTCTGACCTTTGGAGGTCCACAACACCAAATCCAGTAAATATCTCTGACGCTTTTTGACAAAAAGAATTCACTGATGTCTGCCAACACGTAAAATCCAGGTAAAGCTTCAGACCCTAAATCCATCTGCCCAGAGCTTATAATACATGGCGGAGCTGCCTTAAAGTCCTGGTTACGAGACTTCCTTTCATCCTGCTTGTGCCCACTCAAAATTCCCCAGATATGGAGAAGAGCGCTTGTAGTTGCAATCCCAAAATCAATGAAGCCCGTGAAGATCCAAAGAGTTATCAACTAATAATTCTGTTTGTGTCCCCTGCAAGATTCTCGAGAGGCTTATGTTACGCCCGCGTCAAACCAATTATTGATTCACTGCTCCCTAAAGCGCAGGCTGGGTTTGGCGCAAAAAGTCAACCGTGAATCAACTCCTTCTGTTGACACAGAACATCGAGGATACCCTTGAAGCAAAGAAGAAGGCCGGTATCGTATTTGTCAATTTCGTCGTCGTCGTTTGGAAGGACATCCACTCCAGGTCTAACACAAACAGGACTGGGGCCGAGGGTTTATCCTTTTGCTACCCCAGACTGCTGTATTTCCCAGATCAGATGCTGGCAGTGATGTTGTTAAGCCAGCATCCAGTTTCGTCATCCAAAACCGTCAGACCTCGTGCTCCATGTGGTGCCCGATGTATGGGGCACGTTATTAAAACGTGGTCTGCGGTTTGTTTAGCGGTGCCGCACTCGCAATTCGGTAAAGGAGCGAGACCCCATTTGTGCATTGACGAATGGAATTGCCCAACACCAGTCCGCAGGCGGTTGAGCTTAACCCAAGCTGCTCGGGTAAGCTCATCCCAATAGGCCTGGCATCGGTCTCGGGCACAAAAGCACGGAGCCTGGAAGCATTTTCACAATACTCCGTTTTCCATTTGTAATTTGTTCATTCAGAGGCGCGGATGCCAAGTCTGGCAAGGTTGTCCAAAAGATTCCGCGCACCTGGCACAAACGGGCGTCTGGATCTTAGTCTCACTTCGCGAGTATCTGAGGACCCACTTAAAAGACCATGCAAAGCATGATCGGGGTCCAAAGATCCACGGTAATCCAAGGAGAGTGTCGCTCCCAGTCGGCGAAGCTCAGCTGGCTGGATGCCTGAAAGTATGGGTAGGTGGTCCGTTGGAGTGGGACGCATGCATCCAGTAACTATGCGCAAGGGGTCGTTCAAGACACTGTCTATGAGACGAGTGTGAGCACCAGACTGGTGTACAGTCAATCTGAAAGTGGAATATGACACTGTCTGGCACCATGATCTTATCTGCCAGCTGCTGAGACTTCTGCCGGATAAGCACATGATCACAATGATCATGGAGCAACCAAAGTTTCACTCTTACTGCTGGTGACTGCAATCGAAGCAGGTTACGCCGTCTGAAAAACGGCATTTCTTAACGATAAGTCTTGGCCCCCTCCTTTTCTACATTTATACATACGATCTGCGATACACGATTTCCAGAACGTTTACTTATGCAGATGATCTAGTATTGTTACACTTCTCTGGATACTGGAAGGACTTGTAGGGAACTTTAAGTCAAGATTTGACGCTTTCGGCGTATCATCCAGACTCGGATGTTGAAGATCAGTCACACTAAGAATGTGACGGCGGCCTTTCATTTAAATAACTGAGAGGCTAAACGTGAGCTAAAAGTCTACAACAACAATAGACGTTTACCGTTTTGTAACTTTGTCCAACCCCTACTATCTTGGGATAAAACTAGACAGATTACTCTCGTTCCGTCATAATTTAGTGGTATTGCGCAAAAAACTATCTTTGCGCGTCACACTGCTAAAGCGACTTGTAAGCTCAGGTGCTGTGGCAAAACACTGCGCACAGTTGCCCTATCTCTGATCTACTTAACAGCAGAGTACTGTGCACCATTCTGGTGTTGCAGCGCTCATTTTCGCCTCGTATACACCACAGTGTCCTGGATAACTCCTTGCACATAGTCACTGGATGCATGCGTCATAATCCAACGGACCACTTACCCATACTTTCAGGCATCCGGTTAGCTGAGCTTTGCCGACTAGAACCGACATTCTCCTTGGCTTACCGTGGATCTCTAGACCCTTATCATATCCAGTATGGTCTTTTAAGTGGGTCAACAGATGCTCACCAAGTGAGACGAAGATCTAGACGCCGTTAGTGCCAATTAGCGGAATTTATGAAACAGCCTTGGCGGATTAGGCATTCGCGCTTCTCAGTGGACGAGTTATAAATGGAACGCGGAGTACTGCAAGAATACAGCGAAGCTCCGTGTTTTTATAACCAAGATTAGTACCAGGCCTGCTGGAATAAGCTTGCCCCAAACAGCCTTGGATCAAGTGCAATCGCCTGCGGAATGGTGTTAGGCAATTCAATTCGTCTATGTACAAATGGAGTCCTTCACCGAATTGCGAGCGCGGCGCCCCCTGAACAAACTGCAGACCACGTTCCAATAGCGTGCCCCATACATCGGGCACCACATTGAGCAAGAGGTCTGACGGTTTTGGATGACGAAACTGGATGCTGGCTTAAGAACATCGCCGCCAGCTTGTGATCCGGACAGTACAGCAGCCTAAGTTAGTAAAAAGATAAACCCTCGGCTCCAGTGCTGTTTGTGTCAGACCTGGAGTGGATGCTCTTGCAAACGACGACGAGTGGATACAATTTTTTTTAGTACTATGAATAATTGGAATCTGTGCTGAATGCAATGCGAAATACAAGTTAGTTTTTATGGCCATGGCAATTGACTTGTACTATACGATTCTTTTTTTTAAGTTTGTATTACAGTAAACTTCCGCTTAACGGGATCACGGATAACTGGATCATTCGGCTTACTGGAACATTTTTCCTAGTCCCGAATTAAATATGCATTTTCTATGTAAATGTACGCTGCTTATCTGGATCACTATTTCGGATAACTGGATCACTTTCCACAAAAACTTACAGCATTTAATTTCAACTCTTTCGCCACGGGAGGGCCAATTTGGGCTCATATCACGTGACTCAAAGCGAGCAGAAAAACAAACTCGGCAAGATTTTTTGGCTAAACATCCTGAAAACTCTGTGATGTTTCTTGTTACGTCACAATACCCCAGCAAATGCGCAAGTCCTTTATACAGTATACGGCTGAGCGTTGCTACGAAGTCAGAAGTTTTAATCAGCAAAAAAGAAAATTGTGACAAAAAAAAGCCAAAACTTTTTTTCTTGATCAAAATCAAAGTGCAAAAAGTTCGTTTTATAGGGCTGCTAGTGTACAAATGCCCCGCGGTAAAACAGTTAAATTCAGGGAATTTTGTTACAGAGACCCGCAATGCTTTGAATTGTCTCAAACGGGGTCTGTTGGGACGAGGATTCATTGACAATGACATTTTGTTGATAAAGTTGGAAAAAGTTACAAGTCAATCCTCACATCGAATTTAACACAAACCACGATCTTGCGTTTTTTTGATCAGAAATAATTTTTTTATGATGATATAACTTGATTTTTTTCTTGATGACATGATAATAAGCTTAATTTTTTTTAAATATCTTTTCGATTAACTGGATCAAAAGTTCTCTGTTGAAAGTGATCCAATTAAGCGGAGTCTACTGTAATGGGTATTAGTAAAAAAATATGGTCCCAAACTTTACTGCGGTTACTTTTATTTTTTTACATTTTTCGTCAATTTTAGCATTTGAAAATTTAAACAGATAAGGTTTCGGCAATAGTGAAAGTATCTCGTAACGGTCCGGACATGGTTTTGTTAAAAAAGAACTCCTTCAAAAAAAGTTGTAACACATGCAAGTTATTCGGGTTTAGTTTTGATAAAAAAGTTAATTAAATTTTTTAAATTTAAAAAAATTTGTTACTACACACAAAATCATAGAGTTGGCCATAATATCTTTTTACTATCAAAACTATCACAAAAAAAGAAGACAACATTATGCCAACTTTAATGTTTGTATGTTGCAACGCGCAGTGGCGCTAAAGATTTGACGAAGTGTGATTGAATGTCGATCGGCAGCGTGTTCGAGTGGTTGGAGCGCCGCGATTGTGATCGACATAGTTTTGGTTCAAAACCTACTCGCGCTATTCTATTGTGTCCCGGAGAAAGACACTTTACGCACTTTCCCCTGCTTGTTGATCTTGGCCTGGGCAAGCAGTTTTAAATTGTATCTCTATAAAACTAAAAATCAAAAAAAAAAAAATCAAGTGGACAGCAATATCTTGGAACCTCCAGAATCAGGTCGGGGTAATTGCTTCCCTATGTATTAGCGCCTCCGTCGCTTTCCTGCGTGTCAGGAGAATACATATAGAAATAAAAATAAATGTTTATTCATTTGGCCACAACAGCTGATTTTGCCAAAAAAGTGCAAGATCTTTAACATAAAGTTTGATCGATTCTTTTAACGCCTGTGAATTTGCATTATTTAAATCATAACTTGATTGAATCTGCATTAGTTAACATAAAATTTGATCGATTCTTTTAACGCCTGTGAATTTGCATTATTTAAATCATAACTTGATTGAATCTGCATTATTTAAACCTTTAGTTTTTCTTAAGTTATATTAAGCGGAGAGCTATATTATAAATGAGTTTATCATTTACTATTTTTACTGAATTACAAGAAAGCGGCGGAGGTTTGTTATACTTCGTGCAATCAACTACTTCAAACAATTACCTAGTTTCGAAGGTATCTTGTTTCCACAGCTTGACGCTCTTACGTAATTATACATGCAAAAAGGTTTTGTCAACAATTGAAACCAAGCAATTTAAATTCTTTAAATATTTCCAAATGACAGAATAACACTAAGCCTAAATTAAAAGTATCTTTTTTTTAAATACTGCTTATGGTTTCGACCAAAACTTTTATTATTACATTGTAATTAAACTAAAGTAAGTATTATATACATGTGTAGCTACAAGAAAGTCTTTTATCATTTATGTACTGTATCATAAAAACATGATATTATTCATTAATTTTGAACGCTAAATTTCACATATTTTATTTGTTTTAAGTTGATTGACACTGGGTTAAAATCAGTCATGCATAAATATTTTTTTGTTTTTATGCACTGTCTGTATTTATACTACGTTCAAGTTTTTTTTGAAAATAGTTTAAGAATCCAAAAATGTTTGCAAAGTTAAAATTTTTTATTCATTTTTGCTACAACGTTATATTTAATCCGAATTATTTATTTCTTGATGAAATTGTAGCTTATTAAAGTTAATTTACTAATGTTTTCTTTTTATAGTAAACGAAATGAATCGAGCAATAAGTGATGCGCCATTAGGAACGACAGTCTCGTGTACGCTCCAGTTCAGCAAAAATGGCGACGGTAGCGACAAGGAATCCATCGACGACAACCGGACCGAGTTTGACACAGCATGTATGCGTGCTGCGCCGAGAAGCGGGAAAATCTATTTGTTTAAAATTGATTTATAAAAAAATTAAAAGAAGTGATATTATTATCATACACCCTTTTCTATATTAATTTAGATAATCATTGTTGTCGTAGTTGTACTGTATATTTTGATGCGAATAAAAAAATTAATCAACATTTATTAAACGTAACTTTGTATGCGTTTAACAGCCAATAAATTAACACCGTTTAACACCCGATCATATCTTGTATGGTCTCTTAAGTGGGTCCTCAGATACTTGCCAAGTGAAACTAAGATCCAGACGCTCGTTTGTGCCAGCTGCGCGGAATCTTTTGGACAACCTTGCCAGTCTTGGCATCCGCGCTTCTAAATGGACAAATCATAAATGGAACGCGGAGTACTGTAAAAATGCTTCCAGGCTCCGTGCTTTTGTGCCCCGGACCGGTTCCAGGCCTGTTGGGATGGGCTTACCCCGAGCAGCTTGGATTAAGTTCAACCGCCTACGGACTGGTGTTGGGCAATTCCATTCGTCCATGCACAAATGGGGTCTCGGTCCTTTACCGAATTGCGAGTGTGGCGCCTCTGAGCAAACCACAGACCATGTACTAACAGCGTGCCCTATACATCGGGCACCACATGGAGCACGAGGTCTAACGGTTTTGAATGACGAAACTCGATGCTGGCTTAATAACACCACTGCCAGCATCTGATTCAGGCAGTGAAGCAGTCTGGGGTAGTAAAAGAATAAACCCTCGGGCCCCAGTCCTGTTTGTGTCTGGCCTGGAGTGGATACCCTTCAAACGATAACGACGACGACGAGCCAATAAATTCACACTTTCATAATTTGCAAAAAAACTTATCAAGCCAATTGTTTTAACTTTCAGAGTAGTTTAAACCAAAATCTTGTTTGCAGTTAAAAGAATGATAAATTAAAATTTTTACAAATTAAAAACTATTTCTGCTTTTTTTTATCTGTATATTGGTCTTTCTTAACAACCAGTACGCGAACCAATGTCTGACGTTTGATAATTAATGACGGTTTGCAAAAATTTTATAAACAGTATTTCAACTGAACAAAAATGTGGAGATAGTCAAATAAACTTTTAAGACAAGCTCGTCACAGTTTTACTAACTTTTGTTTAGGTGGCTGGTGCAGTTTAACCCTTTGACGGATATAAGAATTTGATTGAAAAATAAAATGACAATGGTTTAATAATGATGTCCCAAATATCTAAAAATTAGAATTATAATGCCTTCACAAAAGTTTTTTGCTATGTTACAATCACAATCATGGTACACATATGTACCACTGTCCTTTAAAGGGTTAAACGCTGTCACCAGCATTGCGACCGTACCATATGTGCTAAGTTTGTGCTGCCCAAGCGTAATGCTGCGGAAATCAGCACCGAGATTGTGGAGTCAAAGTCGGAATTTTTTGTTTTTATTCCGGAGTCCTGGTTAAGTACCGCTAACTTGTACAAGACAAGCTTAGTAAAAAGACAAACTAAAAGCGAAAAAAATATAATTTTTAAAAATTTTGTTTCTCTGGTTCAAATTTGATTTTCGATCAAATCAATAAAGCAATCTTTAATGATTCAAAAATGTCTTCAAACTCGTGCAAGAAATTTGTAAAAACTTATCAACATCAATATTTTAACCAACCCCAATAAATTTTAAAAAATACAAAAAAGGAAGAGGCACCTCAGATTCCAAAAAAAAGGACGCGGACACAAGAAATGGTTGAACACAAATAGTATTCTTTCCAAAAAATCCTTTTAAATTAGAAGTCCTCGTAGTAACAGTTTGGTGCAAAAATAAAAAATGTATGTAAAGATTTAATGAACTGCTCTAGTACTTTAATGTTTGTGGAAAGTAACTGAAAAAAAGTTGGAAATTTAATATTTAAGTATGTCAAGTTTTAAAAAAATAAACACAAGTGCTGGGTTTTAAAGGATAAAATTAGTGTGCGATTTCATTCTTAACTCTCTTAAGACGTTGAGCTTGTTTTTATTGTAATTGTCTCAGAAAAATATTAATTTTCTGGTTTGCAGTAAACTGTATGTTATCAGTTTTTATTAGCATTTATAGAAAAAACATTTTGTTATTTTCTTTAAAACCCTGAATTTTTTTTAATTCGTTTTGAAGCCCACTAAAAAAATTCAAGGTTTGAAATTTTGAATTCATTTTGAAACCCACTAACCCAGCCATCGGGGGCATATTTCAATGTTTCCTGATGCCGGTCCCAAGCCCGAATAAATGGGGAGGGTCGCGGTACGAAGGGCATCCGGCGCAAAACTTGTTTGCCGGATTATACAAATGCGTTATGTTGATAAATTCATACCAGATCGGTCGCGGCCCGGGTTACCAATGACCGCCTCAGGTGTCGCACGGCAGGGCCCCTGTGGAAATTATGCTACTGTTGGGCTTAGTGAAAACAAGAGGAGAAAGAGAGTAGGAAGACGGTGAAGAGGAAGTGGGAACTGTGGAAGGGGAGACGCACACTCATAAGAGTTGGTACCTTAAATATAAAAACAATGACTGGAAGGAGGAGAGAGCTGGCAGACATGATGGAGCAAAGAAATGTAGATATACTGTGCCTACAGAAGCAATGTGGAAAGTGAGTAAAGCGAGGAACATTGGAGGGGTTTGAAACTATTCTACAACGGAGATGATGGAAGAAAAAATGTGATAGGGATAGTAGTCAGGGAAGAGCTGGTTAAAAGTGTCTTGGAGGTGAAGAGGATGTCAGACAGACTAATGGCCATGAAACTGGAGGTAGAAGGGTCGATACTAAACATAGTAAGTGCATATGCTCCACAGGTTAATAACAGCATGGACGAGAAAAATGATTTTTGGCAAGATCTGGATGGGTTGATAGAAAGTGTATCAAAACAGGAGAGGATAGTTCTAGGTGCTGACCTAAATGGACATATGGGCGTAGAAAACATAGGGGATGAGGAAATAATAATGGGGAGGTACGGTGCTGGAACGAGAACTAAAGAAAGATCGATGGTTGTGGATTTTGCCAAGAGGATGGATTTGGCAATTGTCAACACTTATTTCAAGAAGAAACACGAACACAGGGTGACGTATAAAAGTGGCGGAAAAAGTGCCCAAGTAGATTATGTGATGTGCAGAAGGAGGAACTTGAAGGAAATGTGCGATTGTAAAGTAATAGTGAATGAGTGCGTCGCAAAGCAGCACCGTATGGTGGTATGCAAAATGGCTCTTATGGTGAAAAAGAAAAAAAGCAGAGAAAGTAAATCCAAAGATAAGATGGTGGAAACTGAAGGAGATAAGCTGTCAAGAAGCGTTTAGACAAGAGGTGACCAGGATTTTGGGAGGCAAGGATGTGTTACCTTATAAGTGGGACAAAACAGCTGAAACTGTACTGGGAGTGACATTTTGGAAACGAAAAGGAGATAGGGAGACATGGTGGTGGAATAAGGAAGTACAAAAGAGCATAAAAGAAAAGAAAGAGGCGAAGAAAGCATGGCATAAAATAACGAATAAAAATACTAAAAAAAAATCTACAAAGAAAAGAAGAGTAAGGCAAAGAAGGAAGTTGCGATGGAAAAGGTACGTGCGTATGACAATTTGTATGCTAGATTGGAAACAAACGAAGGTGAGAAGGTGTTTTACAGATTGGCTAGGCAGAGAGACAGAGAAGGAAAGAATGAACAGCACGTGAGAGTTTTGAAGGATGAAAACGATAATGTGATGGTAAGTTTGGAGGCTGTATTAAAGAGATGGAAGGAGTATTTGAGAAACTAATGAGCGAGGAAAATGACAGAGAACCTAGAACAGGGGAAGCAGAATTGGCTAACGAAGAGGTAAATTGCGTCAGTGATAAAGAAGTGAAGAATGCACTGAGGAAGATGAAAAAAGGTAAAGCAGTTGGGCCAGATGAGTTGCCAGTAGAAATTTGAAAGCGCATGGGAGAAATGAAGATAAAGTTTTTGACCAGACTGTTCAACAGACTATTGATGGGTAAACGGATGCCAGAAGAATGGAGAAGGAGTGAGCTTATCCTTATCTATGAAAACAAAGGGGATGCACAGTGCTGTGGAAACTACAGAGGAATAAAGCTGATGAGCCACACAATGAAGATATTGGAAAGAATAAGTAAAGCCAGGCTGAGGGATAGAGTAGAGATCAGTAAACAGCAATATGGATTTATGCCAGGAAAGGGAACCACCGATGCCATGTTTGCTTTAAGAATGTTAATGGAAAAGTACAGGGAAGGTCAAAGAGAGCTTCATTGTGTATTTGTGAACCTAGAGAAAGCTTACGACAGAGTTTCAAGAGAAGAGTTGTGGTACTGTATGAAAAAATCAGGAATGGCGGAAAAATATGTGCGACTTGTACAGGATATGTATGAGGGAAGCGAAACAGTGGTAAGGTGTGCAGTAGGAACTACAGAAAGTTTTAAGGTCAAGGTCGGACTGCACCAGGGCTCAGCGTTAAATTCGTTCCTGTTTGCAGTGATTGTGGATAGGATAACGGATGAAGTAAGGAGAGAACCAACGTGGACGATGCTGTTTGCTGATGATATTGTGATTTGCGAAGAGACCAGGGAAGAAGTAGAGCGCCGATTAGAATGCTGGAGATATGCGTTGGAAAGAAGAGGGATGAAAGTATGTAGGTCAAAGACCGAATATCTGTGCATAAATGGAGGAAATGACAAAAAACAGTAAAGATGGAGGACATAAAAGGGCCGGGAGTAAAGGAATTTAAGTATTTGGGATCAACGGTGCAAGAAAGTGATAGTTATGAGAGGGAGGTAAAGAGGAGAGTGCAGGCAGGATGAAACGGATGGAGAAAAGTATCTGGAGTAATCTGCAATAGGAGGTTACCAGCCAGAGTAAAAAGAAAAATGTACAGTTCAGTGGTGAGACCAGAAATGGTGTATGGACTTGAGACGGTGGCGGTCACAGAGAAACAAGTAGAAGAGATGGAAGTTGCAGAAATTAAAATGTTGAGGTTTGCTATGGGAGCAAGGAGAAAAGATAAGATTAGAAAAGAGTACATCAAGAATACCGTTAAGGTAGAACGGTTAGGAATGAAAATTAGGGAGGGCAGGCTGAGGTGATGGATGGATATGTCATGAGCAGACACCTGGAGTACTTAGGAGGAAAAAGATGGAAAAGGAGTTACCGGAAAAGATAAAAAGAGGGAGGCCAAGGAGAAGATTTTTAGATGTAGTGAAAGAAGATATGGGGAAAGTTGGTGCAAGGGAGACTGACATTTGAAACAGGACGCTTTGCAGAAACATCATACGCTGTGGCCACCTTTGACCAAAGGAAAAGGCCGAAAGAAGAAGAATTTTTAAGCCCATTAAGTATTTTGCTACAAATATAATTACTTTAATTTTCGTGAAACTTTTATATTTTTTTTTCATATTTTTTCAGTAAAAATTATAAGATGATAATCACGTTGAACGGTTCACATGTACTGCAGACTTGAGAAGAAGAAAGCATAAAAAAAACACTCCAAATTAAACGTTTTTTAATTAGAAAAATTAAGCAAAAGATTGCGAAAACTCTTTTTTAATTGAAGCTTACTTATACTAGTTTTTTGTGTAAAATCTTTTCCGACATTGAGACTAGAAATTTCACACAATAAGCGGCATCTCGATTTCCAAAAATTTGTGTCGCATTGCTAAATGGATGATTTGCTAAATTATCAGGCATTCTGATAAGACCGCTGTTTCTATCATCTCGACTTGTCTCTCAAGAAGTGTCTGACCTTTGGAGGGCCACAACACCAGACGCAGTAAATATCTCTGACAATATTTCACAGAGAGAATTTGCTGCTGCCCTCCAACATTTAAAACCAGGTAAAGCTCTGGGACATGATTCCATCTGCCCCGAGCTTATACTCCATGCTGGAGCTGCTTTGAAGTCCTGGTTACGTGACTTCCTTTTTTCCTGTTTGCGCCCACTCAAAATTCCCAAGATCTGGAGAAGAGCGCTTGTGGTCGCGATCCCAAAACCAGCAAAGCCCATGGGGTACCCAAAGAGTTATCGACCGATATCTCTGCTTTGTGTCCCCTACAAGATTCTCGAGAGGCTTATCTATGCACGCGTTAAGCCATTAATCGATCCGCTGCTCCCTAACGAGCAGACTGGGTTCCCACGCGGGAAGTCAACCGTAGATCAAGTTGTTCTGCTAACCCAGAACATCGAGGATTCTTTTGAGGCTAAAAAGAAGGCCTGTGCCGTATTTATCGATCTGACAGCTGCTTATGACACTGTCTGGCACCGTGGTCTTACCTGCAAGCTGCTGAGACTACTTCCGGATAATCACATGGTCGGAATGATTATGGAACTTGTCCGAAATCGAAGTTTCACCCTTACCACAGGTGATAGCAAGCAAAGCAGGCTGCAGGTTCCTCAGGGATCGGTCTTGGCTCCTCTACAATTTAACATCTATACGTACGATCTGCCTTCCATGATTTCCAGAAAGTTTGCTTATGCTGATGATTTAGCATTGTTGCACACTTCTGGAAACTGGAAAGACTAGGAGGGGACTTTAAGCCAAAACATGTTAACACTTTCAGCGTATCTCCAGACTTGGAGGTTGAAGCTCAGTCACACTAAGACAATGACGGCAGCCTTTCACTTAAATAATCGAGAGGCCAAACGTGAGCTAGAGGTCTGCAACAACGGTAGACTTTTACTGTTCTGTCCAACCCCTACTTACCTTGGGGTAAAACTGGACAGATTGCTCACGTTTCGTCATCACTTAATGACATTGCGCAAAAAACTATCCTCGCGCGTCTCACTACTGAGGCGGCTCGTGGGCTCGGGATGGGGTGCTGGTGCTAAAACACTACGCATAGCCACCTTGTCTCTAGTCCACTCAACAGCTGAGTACTGTGCACCAGTCTGGTGTCGCAGTGCTCACACTCGCCTCATCTACAGTGTCTTGAATGACGCCTTGCGCATAGTCACTGGATGCCTGCGTCCACTCCAACGGACCACCTACCTGTACTTTCAAGCATCCAGCCAGCTCAGCTTCGCCGACTGGGAGCGACACTCTCCTTGGCTCATTGTGGATCTCTGGACCCCGATCATATCTTGTATGGTCTCTTAAGTGGGTCCTCAGATACTTGCCAAGCGAGACTAAGATCCAGACGCTCGTTTGTGCCAGCTGCGCGGAATCTTTTGGACAACCTTGCCAGTCTTGGTATCCGCGCTTCTAAATGGACAAATCATAAATGGAACGCGGAGTACTGTGAAAATGCTTCCATGCGCCGTGCTTTTGTGCCCCAGACCGGTGCCAGGCCTGTTGGGATGAGCTTACCCCGAGCAGCTTGGATTAAGTTCAACCGCCTACGGACTGGTGTTGGGCAATTCCATTCATCCATGTACAAATGGAGTCTCGCTCCTTTACCGAATTGCGAGTGTGGCGCCTCTGAGCAAACCACAGACCATGTACTAACAGCGTGCCCTATACATCGCATGGAGCATGGAGCACGAGGTCTGACGGTTTTGGATGACGAAACTCGATGCTGGCTTAATAACACCACTGTCAGCATCTGATTCAGGCAGTGCAGCAGTCTGGGGTAGTAAAAGAATAAACCCTCGGCCCCAGTCCTGCTTGTGTCTGACCTGTAGTGGATACCTTTCAAATGACGACGACGACAACGATGAGGCATTCTGATAAGACCACTGTTTTTATGAGAACATTATTCGGGGGAAAGTAAGGTGTTGGTTTTTCATCAAAGCAGTGTTTATATGCTCTTAAAGTTTTTAAGCTCATAAAGTTTGTTCGCTTTTATTTGCTTTAAAGACTGGGTGACTTTTTTTTAGTTTTCTATCATCCCCAGATTGTATAAGCTAAGTTGCTTTTTTAGCACCGGTATCTTTTAAAAGTTTGTTGTAAAAACAATATCTTGTAATTTATGCCATAAACGTTTATTTATTTGATTGCAAATATTTATGAGAACAAAAATTTCTATTTAAATAAAATGCAGTTTCTATAATTCCAAAGTCATAAGTTTTTATTTTTATATATGCAAGGGTGCATTTCAAAGAAACAAGGGCTACCTTTCACATGTTGTCAGAGAGTTTGCTCTATGTGATCGAACTGTTAGGAGATCAGGCCTAAAAATTTACTCAACTAGAATAGAAGAAAACCGGAATGCACAAAGCATAGTTAGTAAATTTGAAAAAACCCGGATATTCATTAAGTGTTTTTTCTTTGAAACTAAAAAAATTAGAGGGTACCTTTATGATTGAAATTTTTTCCAAAATCAAATTCGGTTTTTACAAACTTGTTTATTGTGGATAGCTTTAGGATTATCAGAAACAACAGATTCAGATCGACACATATTAAACAATTTTACTACCTGCTCGTCTCAATACCCATTCTTTTTGCTAAATTGCATCTGCCTATTAGACCTTGGAGGTGTGTTTTGCTTTTGTTTGCTCACAAAGTGGAAACTAGCATTTTTCCGCAAAGCATTAACATCCATCCTTAAGCACTGTTGGACACTAATGGAAATTAAAAGCTTTTTATTTGTTTTAGTCTTTGCCTTCAAGTTTGGACGAAATTGATGAATATATTTTTAGGGTTTTGGTTTTTTGTTTGGTCAAGAGGGGCCGCTAGTTTTGTTTGCGTGAGAAAGAGAGGGGCTTTTGCTTTTATGAAGAAGAAGGGGATAAGAGTTTTGTTTGGGTGAAAAAACAAATGCATCTCAAAAAATTTAAGAGCCACTACCCTAAACCATTGGTGGGAAAAATGCTGCCTCCATGAGGTTTTTGTGTCTCTCCTCTTGTATTAATCAATATCTAATTATAATGGTTTTTACAATTTAAAAATTAATAAAATTAAGTAAAGAACAATATATAAAAGCTTGCATTAATTATTACTGGTAATGATGAAAGACCTTTTTTTGGCGATGATGAAAATCATGAAATACGAGACAGATTTAAAGTGTTGACGCTGTTTTCTTGAGTATTTCAACTTATATGGCCTTCTTTGTTACTGCATAATATAAATGTGGCCCTAATAATAAAAATATTACCCACCTCTACTCTAAACTGAAATGAAAAAACGCATTTAATCTAATTATCATATTCGTTGTCTTTAAAGTGTTTTAAACGTATTTGTTTGGTAACAAAATTTGTCTAAAGTTACAGCTCTAAACAAAAATTCTGGCCAGTGTGTACAATTAGAACATGGGAAAATCGGGTTGTTGTTTTTGGTTACAGCTAATCTCGACAACTCGAGAACAGGTTATACGTAGTTGTTCAAATGAACAATGTTTGGCACTGTAACCGTCGGGAGCGTATACTCCATAAGTAAGGGGTGTGCCGTGCACATACACTATTTTTTCACGGTAAAGTTAAAAGACGTTTTCTTAAATTTTAAATCAATTATTATAATATTTTTATAAGTGCATTAGATTTAATATTTTTTATTTCACTCTTAAACAAGAAAATTACAATGCAACAATAGACTTTTTATGATATTTTAAAATTCTGAGTCAAGTTTCGGCGCACGCAGACAAGCCTATTATTTCGAAAGCAGTTTTAGCAGACTTTGGCTTCGCTTTTTTACGAAAAACACGTTAGGACTGTACATGGGTTGTGAAACTTGAAAGTGAAGTATGATTTACGGCCTACAATTGGCTTTCATTTTTTCATAAAAAAAGAATCAATTTGAAATTGAAATAAAAAAAGGTCAATTTCAAACATCCATTTTAAATTGATATTCAAATTCAATGTGAAGCGTGAAATAAAGTGACGGAATTAGACATTACAATATATATATGTATATATATGTGTAAAATTAACAATAGCGAAATCACGGAAATAAAAACAAAACTAAAACCCAACAGACTGTTTCACCCATAAAAGGGATCATCAGGGGTATCTAAAAAGTAAAATAAAATAAAATAAAGTTAAGATAAAACTGCCAGAAAGAATTGAAAACAATAGAAAAAAACTGAAAAAACTTTAAAAATTTTAAAAATTTAAACACTGTAAACGCTTATTAGATCGAAACATACCATCACGGACTTTGCTAAACTACGTAAACTGATTAAGATCGGCGAGAAAACACGAAAAAAAAAAGGAAATGCGCGCGAAAGACAAATACAAATATTATTTCAAAAATTAAAGATTTTAAAAGGGTTCAAATATCATCTAAGGTAGAACGTTGTACACGGCGAAAAAAAAAAGAAAAAAGAAAAATGAAAGAAAATCACAGTTTAAGTTTGGCGTTAATCAATTTACGAGTATATTTATTTTTATGCCGACACTTATTGATCAATTCGGTTCGTTTGTTCAGCAGAGCGTCATCATTTGCAGTTAAGATTTCGTATTTTTCTGCCAGACAGAGGTTGCATACTTTGCCCCCGTGTTGGTAAGGTGTTGCGTGGCAAATTATTTTCCAAAAAATAGCAGGATTTATACCAGAATCTTTGCAGGACCAAATGAATTTCGAAAGTTCTGTTGCGTTTCTTTTGGAATCCGAATTAAAGGAATGGTTATGGTTATAGAATCTTGCTTTAAATTCGGTTTCGCACAGTCCGATATAGTTCTTGGATTGATCTTTGGCTTGTACAGTTGCTTGGTAAACGATTGCTTTGTCTCGGCAGTTGCCATTCAATGGGCATGACGGCTTATACCTGCAGTTACAGGGTTTAAATTCTGGTTTGCCGTTGTGGGACTTAAGGAGCTTCTTGTTGTGAGCTGAGAGGATGTCTGCCATATTGAGGGTACAGTTGTAGCTGAGTTTAACCACATTCTTGTTGCAGATTTTATGCAGCCTGTTTGATGGAGGGAAGTGTTTCCGCAGGAGGTGGAAGAAGGCTTTCCCGATGTTGGTGGAAACCCGGTTATTATATGGGGGATTGAACCATATAACTTTTCTGTCGACGTTTGTTCCTTCCTACTGCACGCTCAAAAGGGAGCGGCTGGATCTTGTGTCCGCTTTGCTTGAGCGCCTCCTCATACGCAGGTAACGAACTGCTAAAAGCGTCGACGTCGCAAGAAATATCAGAAATGCGTTTGACGATCATATAAGGCAGCTTCTTAGTGATCGTTGGTGGATGATTGGACTGCACATTGATGTAAAGGGGCTGGTCGTTTGGTTTTCGATACGGCCAGTATCTGCCTGTGCAAAGGTTCAGGGTAACGTCGAGGAAGTCTGGTTGTATAAGGTTGGTATCAACAGTGACTTTAAGCTGATCTTGTTGAAAAAAAATTGTGTCACTTTTTTCCTCATTCTTTCGGCGTCTGGGCCCGAAGCGTTACGAAGGATGGCAAGGCCGTCATCTCGGTACAGGCCGACAGCCTCTTTACCAAAAATCTTAGCAAGGTAGTGTAAAAGATACAGGCCGACCAGCTCGCAAACCTCTGCACCGTCAAACAATCCCATTGTAACATCAAACTCGGCTCCCGACTTTTTCACCCATAGATCGCCGTTGCAGAAAAGAAGTGATTTGCGAGCGTGCATGATGGTGCTTATGGCTTCATCATTAATGTTAGCATAATCGTTAGCAAAATTGATGGCATCGGTAAGAAGCTTTTCGGTAATCGAGGGATAAAATTCCACAACGTCAAACTTAAGAAATTTGCAATTGGGTTTATCTGAAATAGCGTTGAACTAATTAAGGGTAGAAGCGGTGTTGCGCCATTGGTTTAAGCCAGATTGTTTACGCACGGAAACATTGATAGAATCCAAAAGTTGTTTACTAATCTTGCCTATTTCTGATTTGGCCGGATTAATCAATCTACATTTTGGGTGATTGCGAAAGTTTTCTTTGTGATCCTTTAACGTGATAAAAGCGTCACGTGGAGAGAAACTTTCAATGCGGTCTTCCAATCTCAGATTATGAGCTATAGAAATTGCCTCTGCGTTGATTCTGTCCAAGGTAGAAGTAGCGGTTTTTTGATATGAAGCTGTAACATTTTCTTTTAATAGTTTTTTGTAGCTATCCACGCTAAGTTCGTACAAATTATTCGTTTTGTCGGCTGGTACAAACAGATTAGGAGATTTATTAATTTTGGTTACATCGTTAGTCAAGCGAGATTGAAAGTTACTGCGAACGTTTCTAAACTTAATATTCTTAGCCATATTATACAGGTCCTCTTTAAATGCAGATAAGCCGTCATGCTGCGGGGGTGTTCTATCTGACTTGAATCCGTATAAGATCTCTTTATCGTTTATATCACATTCTGCTTTGTAATCGTGAAAGCAGGCTCTCCACCTCAAGCGCTTAATGAAGTGCTCGAGTTTGCTGATCATAGATTTTAAATATACCCGTTTACTGGGCGTTGGAATGTTTTTAAGAGAATATCGGAAATTTACTTGCTTTAACTCCATGATGAAGGCTGCTGATAAAAGTGCTCTACCAGAAGGGAGCGTAATAACACTGTATGAAAATCAGTTCTTTTAAAGTGCTTGATAACAAAGTTAAAACTTGAATTAAGATTAACAATAGCGAAATCACGGAAATAAAAACAAAGCTAAAACCCAACAAACTTGCGAGCTGGTCGGCCTGTATCTTTTACACTACCTTGCTAAGATTTTTGGTAAAGAGGCTGTCGGCCTGTACCGAGATGACGGCCTTGCCATCCTTCGTAACGCTTCGGGCCCAGACGCCGAAAGAATGAGGAAAAAAGTGACACAATTTTTTTTTTCAACAAGATCAGCTTAAAGTCACTGTTGATACCATC